>LOEQ01010734.1:34306-68165 GCA_001685075.1 Bramus lutescens | reverse complement strand
TCTATAATTTTGTTGAATATATTTTCTGGGCCATTGAGCTATAATTCTTCTTCTGCCCCTATTATTCTTAAGTTTGGTCTTTTTATTGTGTCCCAGATTTCCTGGATGTTTTATGATGAGAATTTTTTGGATGTGCTGTTTTCTTTGATCAGTGCATTTACTTTCTCTATTGTGTCTTCAGCACCTGAGATTCTTTCTTATATTTGGTGTATTCTGTTGGTTATGCTTGTCTCTGAAGTCTCTGTCCATTTACCTAGATTTTCCATAACCAGCCAGCCCTTGGTTTGTGTTTTCTTTATTGCCTCCATTTCAATTTTCAAGTCTTGAACTATTTTCATTATCTGTTTGATTGTTTTTTTCTTGGTTTCCTAGGGTATCTTCTATGGATTTACCCATTTCTTCCAAGTTTTTGTTATTTTTCTCATCCATTTCTTTAAGGGAGTTTTCCATATCCTCTTTAATGGCTTCTATCACTTTCATAATGTCAATTTTTTTCTACTTCATCTGGATTAGCGTGTTCCATTCTTCCTGTTGTAGGTTCGCTGGGTTCTGGTTTATCATGTTGGTTTTCAAATTGTTGGAAGATTTCCTGCATTAGCACCTGCCCATCTCTTCCTACAAATGCTCTCCAATGGATCTTCTGGTACAGGATCAGGGTCCCTTGCTGGCCAGGGACCTCACAGACAAAAAGGTGTTATTTTTTAAAAGATATGTTTCAGTGGGTCCCCAGAGGCCTTGGTGGGTCAGCAAGTGGGAGCCCACAGTGGTTGAGAGACAGACAAATAGCTATGCAGACAGAGTTTTAGTATCATGTTTACTTAATGGGTTATGGAGGGAAAAGGGAAAGGGAAAGAGGGAAGGAGAGAAGTGGAAAGAAGAGAGAGAGGCAGAGAGAGAAAGAAGAAGAGGGGGGAGAAGAGAGGTATGAGAGAGACAGCCAGCAGCCCAGCCACCTCTTCAGAAGAGGGACAAGGAGAGAGAAAGCACAGGTGAGGATGAATGGGATCTCTTTGCCTCAGCAAAAGATGGGGGAGGTTGGGAGTGGTCAGGGCTTGTCTCTTAAAGGGACAGGGTACCCAGGTGACAAGCCAGGCCAGCATATCACATCACCATCAAAATGCATAACAACTAAAATATAGAACTCAAGGATGGTGCCTGTAAGTTGAAATCATGAGGTGGGAACTCTTGAATGGGTCTAGTATTTTCATAGGAAAGGAGTGTAGAGGCACTTCATTTATATTTTTAATGTGGTTATAATGCATTTTTCCATCATTGTTAACATTTAATGAACAGTTATTATCCTAATATATAAAAGTGATATATATATATATCACTTTGCATGAAAATTGGACATGGAAAGCCCTGGTTAGTGAGGCACGAAATAGCAAGGAAAAACCTTTAGAAAAATAAAAATGTAGGTTTTTTTTTAAATGTAGTGTTTTTTAAAATAAAAGTGTAGTTTTGCTCTTATGGCAGGGCAGATTGTTTAACCCACTAAAGCATTAAGTCTGTTCTCACTCTCTAGGGCCACACTGAACAGGGCATGTTATCTATAAATGGAGTAAGCTTACAAAAAATCTAGACTTTTGCTTCTGTTTTAATCTAGATTTATGGTTTTTTACTATACAAACTTTTTTAACTTTTTGTTGTTGCTGATGGTTTTTCTTTGTTTAAAAAAGATTTATAAAGTTATTTGTTATGTATACAACATTCCATGTATGTCTGCACACCAGAAGAAGGCGCCAGACCTCATCCAGATGGTTGTGAGCCACCATGTGGTTGTTCGGAACTGAACTCAGGACCTCTGGAAGAGCAGCCAGTGCTCTTAACCTCTGATCCATCTCTCCAGCCCTACTACACAAACTTTAAAAAAAGTAATTTCCCCCAAAGTTTCATTAAAAATGAATACATGAGGGGTTTGTCTTAGAATGGCAAATACACATATAGTCAAAGTATGTACAGCAGAAAATACTGAGAAAACAATTTCATCCTAGGTAGATAGCATGAATGTGAGTTCCCAGAAAGGGAATGTGTCTCCTAAGATGGATTTACTGATTAGAAAATTAGTGATGTAGAAATATGTGGATGTTGCAGCTACAGAATCAGATCATCTTATACAGAGTAAGTTTTAGTCCTCACAAAAGCCATTCATTACTCCTCTTATGCCAGAGCTGAAATTCTGTGGCTAGTAGATACAACCTTTTTTGAATCTCTTAGCTTAACCACGACCTTCCACACACCCAAATGCTCAGAATACCATCAAATAGAATCTGATACTTTTAGAAGAGACTCTGGGATCTTACTGGAACACCCTTTGATGTTTCCACCAATGAAGTTAAAAGTGTCATGATTTGTGGCTTTCTTTAACTTTCTGTTACTATAAAACATTGTGATGCTGCTTCTACATTGGAACATGGATTTTAGGGGAACCTAAATCTCTGACATTGTCTAAATACCAGAGTGTCTAAACCTAAAAACTGAAATCATCTCCAGAATAAGCTCTTACTTCCTTTGAGGTGAGAGCTGCGTTGTTTTGCATTGACAATAACCTTTTAGTTAAGAGAAATAGAGTGCATGCTTATTTAAGCAAGTGTTTAACAATAGCCATGTTTGTATGCATGTATGTTTAATATAAGAAAACAGCTAAGGTCAAATTTTAAGAACTTACAAAGAAGGATGAGTAGAGGTTGTTAAATTTTTTCATAAGTAGAATTATATAGCTGTCTTAGCATTTATATTGCTGTGAAGAGACACCATGGCCACAGCAACTCTTATAAGAGAAAACATTTAATTGGATGGCTTACAGTTTCAGAGATTGAATCCATTATCATCATGGCAAGACGTGGTGGTATACAGGAAGACATGGTGCTGGACAAAGAGCTGAGATTTCCTTATCTTTATCTGCACGCAACAGCAAGTAAATTGTCTCAGTAGGTGTAGCTTTAGCATAGGAGACCTCAGAGCCCACCCCCAAAGTGGCATACTTCCTTCAACAAGGCCATAACTACTCCAACAAAGCCATACCTCCTAATAGTGCTACTCCTTTTGTGGGTCATTTTCTTTCAAACTACCACATCTATAAAAAAAGAGCATAAAAGAATGAACATCAGAGGAAGATGGTAAATCTTGCAGTTAGTGAACTTATAACATTTAAGAGTTTAAGATATTTATAATTAAACTTCATTATTATAATTCACATAGTCATACTGTTTGAAATATAGTATATATACTAAAAGAAAATTATTTTATTATAAACAGTGCTCGGCATACATTTTATGTCTTGCATACACACTTGATGTTGTTAAACCATTTATTAAATCATTTTTTTACAAAAAGGTGTCATGTTCTTGTAACAGTCATGGGTTTATGTCATTTCAGAAGTTATGAAGGCCTTCTTGTAAAGAATAGATCCTGTGTGGTATCCAAGTAAGGTGGGCTGTCGAGTGGTTTTCACATGTATACTGTGAAGCTGTATATTTATAGTCAGAGTACTGTGATGTAAGTTCGGGTTATTTGAAATTATCTTTTGAAAACATATTTTTCTTGATTCTTTGGGAATTTCACCTCATGTAACCCAATTCCACTCATTTCCCAGTCCTGTGATATGGGATTCCCTTCTGTATGCTGTGAATATGTTTTATTACCATTGATTAATAAAGAAGCTGCTTTGGCCTATGGCAGAACAGAATAGAGCTAGGTGGGGAAACTAAACTGAATGCAGAGAAAAAGAAGGCAGAGTTAGGGAGACATTATGTAGCTGCCAAAGGAGAAAGATGCCAGAACCTTACCGGTAGGCCACAACCTCATAACAATTAATAGAAATGGGTTAATTTAAGATATAAGAGCTAGCTACAAATACACCTGAGTCATTGGTCAAACAGTATTGTAATTAATACAGTTTCTGTGTGATTATTCATGTCTGGGAGGGCAGGAAATGAGTAAGCAGTCCTCACTTACACTTCCATGTCTGCCTTCCACCCTTTTAGTCTCTTTCTAATACCAAAGGAAACAAGCAAAGAAAGAAACATACAAAAAAACTTTCCTACCTTTCTATCATATAGCTTCTTGTAATAATGGTCTTCAGAGCAGCAGTGTATCACATCGTATATCCTTTTTTTTTCTATACAGCTTTAATTGCAAATCTTCATTGCAAAGAGGTGTTGATCTGTCCAAGGACTCTGGCTTCTGGTACATCATCAATCCTAGTTGCTCATCCTAACTTCTTTCAGATATTCTGGCATTGTCCTGAGTCATGGAGATCCTATCGTTATGGTCCCTTCATGTGTTTCAGTAGGTCACAGATAGGGTAAAGGTTGGGGAGTGCCAGATCAAAGTTCTGGATGTTGATCTGGGTGGGAGCTGAGTAGTCAATTTAGGCCTCCAACAGGACTTCCCCATTAGGTGAGGTCAAGGACAGTTCTTCTATGACTATGCCATCAGGGTCAGCTCACTCCTCCCACCCCCACACCCATATGGTGAGGGGTGGGACCAGCTCTCCTGCATTCAGGGTCAACACTCCTCTTGTAGTGGCCAGTAAAGGGGGGGGGTAATTCTCCCAGTGTTATCAAAGGTTGAGATCAGCTCTCCCAGACCCATGCATCTGGCACCAGTTCTGGGGGGAGGGTATCCCTCCCACTGAGGTGACCAGTAAAGAGCTGGCCTAATTCTCCAATGCCTAGGCCCTGTTCTCTCACTGGTAAAATGGGCCATAGTCATCAATGCAGACACTAGTGACATGGCTCTCTGATGCCTCTTGGACCAGAGCATCACCATGGTTCTGAGTAGTTGCTCAGGTCATTCAACTTGGTATGACCCCAGTAACAATGTGTCCCTTGAACGCCTGCATGACCCTGGGTAGTTTTACCCCAGGCATCTGGACATTATCATAGACATCACACATTAGAGAGAGAGGAAGGATTGTAGGAGCCAGAGAGTTCAAAGATAGCAGGAGAATATAGATCACAGAATCAACTAAGCAGGACTCGTAGGTATTCACAGGGAGAAGTAGGAATCATGACACCTGCATGAGTCTGTGCCAGATCCTCTGCCCATATGTTGTGTTATGTAGGTTGGTGTTCGTGTGGTACTCCTAAAGTGGGCATGAAGTGTCTCTGACTCTTGCCTTCTCTTGGGATATTTTTCTTCCTACAGGGTTGCTTCATCCTGCCTTGATATGAGGATTTGTGCCTAGTCTTGTTCTATATTGCTATGCCATGTTTGATTGATATTCCTGGGAGTCTTGATCTTTCTTGTAGGGAAACAGAGGAAGAATAGATATGTGAAAAAGGGAAGGTTGTGGAGGAGCTGAGAGGCATGGAAGGAGGAGAGAATGAAGTTGGGATTATTATATGAGAGAATAATTAAAAATAAGTATTAAGTAAAAATTAGTTTAACTCAAAACTTCCATAATAAAACTCAAAGCAACACATAAATAGTCACAAGTTATGGGGTAGTTTCATTTGCCAACATGACTTGCTAGCACATAGACATTATTTTAGATGTGTCTGTGAGTTATCTTTGTCTGGGGTAGACATTCAGATTCTAGGGCCCCTAGTTCTTAACTTTTCAGCTCAAACTGAATTATACCACTGATTTCCCTTCCCCTTAGATTGAGAGTGGTATATTGCAGTTGGATTCATGTCCCTCAACAATATGCAACCATGATTTCTTAATATCACATCCATGTATAGGAAACATTTGCATGCATGTTTATGTGTGCATGCATGTAAGAATGAGTTCCTTCCTTTCCTACTGTTCTGTTTCTTTGGAAAATATATACTAGTACATACATTATCAACTATGAGACTACAGCTCTTACATAAGCAGAGATGAGACCTACAGAATAATTTACAAGGTACAAATTGTCTCATGATCAGACCAGTACATCAGATAACCCTGACTTTGCTTGCATTGTCCTACAAGATCTGTCCTCTCTTGCTCATCTTGGTTATATGTATATATTCATTCTCCAATACTCAAGGTCAATGTTATTTTTTTTTGTGACAATGAACCTGATGATGAAAGACTCCAGTACAACACAGGAAGTAACAAGCACCTAGCTCTTTGCCAAAAACATTTGTTAATGATTTGTTTCAAGCAAAGAAATGAATAATATAAAAAGCACACAGTCAGGCTGGGGAGACAGCTCTGACTATAAAATGTTTGCCTTGTTGTCAGAGAACCTGAGTTTAATCATCAGAATGCAAATTAAAAAGTAAAACCTTGTTCATGAGCTAAAATCCATGTGACTTTCTAGCTTACCAAGGTAGGATACTGGGTGAGCTTCGTGTCAGTGAAAGGCTCTGTCTCAAACCAAACACAAACAAACAAAACCCACAAGGCTCCTCAGGAGCCTTCAATGTGCTAGGTTGAGTTATATCTTCCACAAGCATGCACATACATTCACATACATCTACACACAAATACAGCACAAGAGCATGCACTATCTGCTCCCAGCACTAAACCACTACTAGCACTTGTGCCCCAAACTTAGCGTAAGCAAGGTTTCGGTGACATTGGGACAAAAGGTTTTATAGCTGCTATTAAATATTTTTAGAATGAGATAAAAAGAAGCATGAGAGAGAGAGAGAGAGAGAGAGAGAGAGAGAGAGAGGAGGTCAGAGGACAACTTGCAAACTCAGTTCTTTCATTCCATCAGGGGTTCTGAGAATTGAACTAGAGACATCAGGCTTGCTTGCAGCTTGCAGTTTTTATTCACTGAGCTATCTTCCACCTTGTCAACATTCTTTGATATATTTTATGTGAGATATATTGTCCTTATTTTCATCATTCCTTTGTAATATTTTAAGCCAAAAAAATCTCTGAATGTTGACAGGATGTTTCTGGAGGATTGGTCACTACACGTTTTGCTAATTATCAATTTACAACATTATTACTTAGTACACATGATTTCACATCTTAAGGACACTCTGCAAATTAAGGATATTTGTGATTGTCACACTCTAGAGAGGAAGAAGTGCAGGTGGTTTGTAATGAATACAGAAGAGGCCAATTAGGGAGGCTCTCAACATGACAAATGCATAGGCCAGCACTCCACCTCAAACAAATTACAGGGCCAGAATTTCAGCCCAAATACAGTAGTCACATGTGGGCGAATATTACGTAGAGTCTTGAAACAGCATGCATAATTTATTTTATTTTCAAAGTACACCCTTCAAAGAATATACTCATTTGTGGCATATTAAAAAAATAAAGATCACATATTATTTGGGCATGGGCCATAGCTTAGTCAGTAAAGTCTTGTCTTTGAAGCATGGAGACCTGAGTTCAAATCCTCAGCATCTACTTCAAGAAACCAGATGTGGCAACACTAGCCTGAAATCCCATCACGGCAGTGGTGGAAGCAGAAGGATGGATCTAGTCAGTTTCTAAGCTTCAATTTCAGTGACTGTGTCTCAAAGAATCAGGTGGGAAGCAACTGAGAAGGACACCTGACACCAAACTTGGACCTCCACCCTTTTACACACTACCATTACCATGCACAGGCACATATATTCCTGCAGACACATAAGCACGAATGTAGTCATCCTTGGACATTAGTAAGTATAGTTTATTCAATAGTATTTAGTGTACAATAAAAATCAGGGGCTGCAGAAGCATCTCATTGGTTAAGAGATTTTACTGCTCCTGCAGATGAGCCAGATTCAGTTCCCAGCAACACTTAGCAGTTCACAACCAGCCATAATTGTTGCTGCGTGGGATCTGCTGCCCTCTTGACTTTTCTAGGCACTGCATGTGTGCAGAGCACCGATGTTCTTAAGGCAAAACACCCATATACATAAAATAAAACATCTTTGTAAAAGTGGAATTTCTATTCAAGATGAAACTGTACATAATTTTATACAAATGCCCTTTGAACTAGCAAATAGGAATGACATAAAATATTACTATAAATACCTGTACAAGGCAAGTGGCCAATTTATCCAGAAAGAGAGACAGAAATGTGATTGAAAACAGTGGTTACAGAACAAGCTACAGCTGTGTATAACTAATGTCTAATTGCTCATCTCAAACACATTACCCACTAAGCAGAACAAAAGTGGGTAATTTGTTATGATCTACTGTAATGATTTACAAAGCACTACATAAAAGTAGACTTAGTACATATTGAAATTATGACACCCCTCCCAATAAAGTTCCAGGGCACTCAAAATTAATGGTGATTTAACCTAAATTTCCTTTGTGAGTTTTAGAAAATGGTCTCCTGTAAAATTATTCAAGGGAATGTAAAAACATTAGTAGGAAACTGGTCATTTATATCTAAACTTCTCTAGAATGGCCACAAGGATTTCAGTCAAGTATGATAGTCAACACTACAGAACTAAAAGCAATTATAATAATTTCAAATGTGAATTACATATGTTATTTTACCGATGAGCTTTTTATACTTAAATTAATATTATAGCCCATCCTCGGTATCTGGATATACTGCATCCATTGGTTCCGCTAACCACAGATGACAAAACATTTCACCTGTACTTTCCAGGTACAGAATTTTTATAACTTGTGACTACTTGGCAAACAGTGTGTAACAATTAATTTCATAGGATTTACATTGAATTAGGTACAGTAAGTTGTCCAGAGATGGTTTTAAAAATACAAAGGATGTGCATCATCTCTTTTACTGTTTATCAGACATCTGTCCATCTCCAGATTTGAGCACTTGAAGAAGATCTAGAACCAATCCCCTATGGGTACCAAACATGACTGTATAGATGTGTGTATACAATTTAATCTGTGCTACATGGGTGTGCTTTAATTTTTATATATGTTAACAAGAAACTCTACTAGGCATGACAATAAACTCTATTTCTATTATAATGTGGACTAAAACAAGGTCGTCTGATACCTAACTGGGCATTAAAGATGCAGTAGAAACCGACTTTGGTGTCCCTCTACTTTCTTCATTCACACCTGTTCTGAGTTAAAAGTACAAATTGCTGTCTGTTTGTCCCATGGATTTACATCATGTGCCACCAATGATGGAAAGGCAAATTTCTTTTTTCTAGTCATGTCATGTTTAGGCATGTGACTTCCTTTTCCCAGGAGGAAGTAGATCAAATTGATAATACTTCAGTATAAGCACACACTTTACAGGTTATTCATAGTTTTGCCATTGTTGGGCTCTCATGCCCATTTTAAAGCAGAGAAGCCTACTTGTAATGGTAATTAACTAATAAGATTTATGAATGTGGTCCACATGCTAGATAAAAAAATACTAACAATAAAGCCCAGAATGTTAGGCAACACAAACAGACTATCAATATGCTGAAGACAAGTTTCTCCATGCTTAAATGATAGCTCCGAAGTTAAGAGAGCTTGCTATTCTTGCAGTGGAGCAGAGTTCTGCTTCCAGTACCCACATTGGGAGCTTATAGCCACCTTACATTCAGTTCAAGGGGATCTGGCAGCCTCTTCTGGCCTCTATGGGCACCTGCATAAACATGCACATACTAATACACACATTAAAACTGAAACAGATTTTAATAAAAGATTTATTTAGCCTTGCTTATGCTATGACTGTGTGACATTTATACACCATCAATTGTTCTCTTATATAACATCGACATCCACGGCTGATATTTTCACAATTGCAAATAAATTTTGTATGTGTGTATCTTCTGGGGTCTGGGATGTACCTATGGAGACATATGCACATGTATGTAGAGATCAGAGGACAACCTCATGTTATCTTCAGTAACAGCGCTCCATCTTTGGACACAGTCTCTCTTTCATTAGCCTGAAGGTCACAATTTTTGCACTACTGGTTGGCCACCGATGCCCACAGAATCTGTCTCCACCTCCTCAGTGCTGGGATTAAAAAAAACACAACGCCTGCATGTATTTTAACTTTGGATTTATGGGTCCAACTGCTCTCCTCATCACTTGAAAAGCTAGCCCTTTACTGACTGAGCTATATCCTCAGACATGACTAACTTTCTTGGAGAGATGAGTCTCACCATGCTCTTGATCTTTGTAGTTTAATTCCAATTAAATACTTGACTTAATGAGACTGACCCCAAGATAATTTAATGAGGTACCTGAAATAAAAGCTTATACGTGAAAACTGATATCATTATGACACAATTGCATCTGTTTACTCACATATATTTGAGAAAAGTAAGATTTCCACTTCTTGGCATTATCTAAGTCGTCCATCGCTGACTCAAGTGGGATTTCTGTTGGATCCTGATTTCCATTCAAATGACAGAGAAGTAGAGAAAATACTACCTTCAAGTGCAATTTTTCATGAACATCAACACTCGACTATCTTCTAATCTGAATAAAATAATTTATTGCTTAAGAGAATAATTATAGAAGCATATGCAAAATAGATACTTAAATCTTCTATTCACATAATTTTCTTGTAAAAGTGAATATCATTATGACATAATTACAGTTTATTCAATCCCTAACATGAAATTAACATTTCAAAGATAGAATAGAATTATAATATTTTCCTACAGGACATAATATTTTATAAATTTGGACTAAATTTATAATCTCCCAAACCTCACATGTAATGTAACATACTATTCTTAAATTTTAAGTAGAGTAAATTTCAAATTAACAAGTTTAATCACAACTTAAAAAAATAGACATGAAATAATTTTTGACAATAAAGTGGAAAAAAACTAAACCTGCTCTGACGTCA
Source organism: Bramus lutescens (assembly GCA_001685075.1). Lineage (NCBI taxonomy): Eukaryota > Metazoa > Chordata > Mammalia > Rodentia > Cricetidae > Bramus > Bramus lutescens. Next base: position 57,490 of record LOEQ01010734.1, on the reverse strand, counting down.
TTTGAAGTCAAATGCACAGTCCCACATTCTATAATAATAGTTTGTAAAACTATTTAACTCAGAGGTGTTTCCTTAGTGATCCTTAGACAGTCAGACAGACAGACCACACATACACACACACAGATGAACAATGACACACACACACACACACACACACACACACCCTAAAGCAGAACTAGTATTACATCACTGTGATCCCATCCCAGCACTTGAAAGTCTGATTGCAGTAGTACTATGAGTTCTAGACTAGCCTGGGCCTCATTGAAATACTCTGCTTCAAGAAACATAAAACACACACATACTACCAAATGATATAAATGTTTAATGTATTAATATTCAATGTTAATCTTTCTAACTACTTCTTTGTGACTCATAAAATGATGCTCTATTTTCTAACTGTAAATATAATATTTATTTTATACACTTGAAAAGTACTATATATAACAAAGAGGAAAACCGGCCATGTTCCAAACACAGGCATTCGCTGCTGTTGTATAACTTTATTCAACTGTAGAATTTATTTTCTAGAAAAATATTACTAAAAATTTTGTGGCCTTTCTTTTCATTATATTTTCCAGTAAGATCATTTAAAAAAAAAAGTCTCTCAATGATCTACCATAATATTCTACCTAAGTGACAAATTCTAGCAATGGTGTCTTGATTTAAGTTGCTAAAACAAATTTCCATAGACATTATTTTAGCTGAAACAGAAATCTTGTTGGTATACTTCACAGTCTAAAGCCCAAGAACATGCTAAAAACAGGTCAAGTCTTTGGTGAGAGTTTTTTTGGCCTGACTAGCAAATGACTGACACCTTTCATTCTTACAAGACAGAAAGCAAAGAGGAAGCAAACACTCTTGGGTGTTGTAGAATATTAGTTGAAGATGTGCTACATTTGTTTATGCTGTGGAATATTTGTTTAATGATGAAAGATGTGTTGCCTTCTTTTATGTTGCATTTGTTTAATGCTGGGAAGTTGTGTTACTATGACTGTCTAAAACACCTGATCAGTCTAGTAAAGAGCTGAACAGTCAATAGCAAGGCAGTAGAAATGATAGGCAAGGCTGGCAGGCAGAGAGAATAAATAGGAAAAATCTGAGAAGGAAGATAAAGGAACGAGAAAAGGAGGAGAGGGGACTCTGGGGGACAGTCGCCCAGCCACACAGTCAGACACAGGAGTAAAAAGTGAAAAGTTTCTGCACCTCAATAAGCCTCTCCACTGATGATGCAATAATACAAATCAGACCAAATCAAAACAAATTAGAAAAAAAAACAGGCTTAATGGATATGAACCTTTCTGGAGGGCTTTCGAGCCTCTCAGAGAAGAGCTGGGGAAGGAAAACCAAAAAAACATGTGTTTGTTGTCTGGGAGCAGTTTACATACCCTGTGGTTGTGTTCTTGAGAATCTCTGGGGAGAGGCCACCTTTTGGCAGGCTTTCTCCAGGGGACTGAGTCTGGACTGAGGCAATTTTACGGGCACTTCCACCCAAACATTCTAGACTCCTTGGATATATGGGTGCCAGGGGCAAGCGTAAGGCTTTAACTCAAACATCCCAGACTCTATGGGTATGTGGATGCCAGGGACTGGGGGGAGGCTTCCACTTAAACAAGAAGTAAAGAAAATATACACAGTAGTGGGGAAAGACCCAGAGGCAGATGAGGTAATTTAAGAAAAGCTGTCTAGAAGCAAGCCAAGCTAAGATTGGACATCCATAGGAAAGAATAAGCCTCCATGTGATTTATTTGGGAGCTGAGGAACAGGTCCCTTAAGGAGGACAAAGAATAACCAACAGTAATCTCCTTTAGGAAGAAACAGATACAGCCCACGGTGCAATCAGTTCTCTGAGGTCCCACACTCTAATTTACTATGGGGCTTAGAACTTCATACTGGATGTGAGGGAATCAAACATTCATCCCACAGGGAACTGATTCCGTGGATTTCATCTTCTCATCATCACACTGCCACAAGTGTCTCCTGAATTTCATGTTGGTCTTAGCTCACTCCTTGTTCTTCCTCAGCCTATGAGCCTGGTCCCACCTTAATTTAACACCTCTGGAGGAATTGTGCCCTCTTCCTGATGCTCATTCTACCACACGACAGACAACACCTTCTGACATTCTCTGAGACCTGGGAATTGACTGTGTTGTTGTCCCTGAAATTAGACTTTCATACCACTTACATGGCCTTAAGAAAGCCTCTGTGTGTTGTAGAATAATACTTTTCCCATAATACTTTTCACATCCAGTGTGAAGTTCTAAGCCCCATGGTGATGGTAAATTAGAATGTGAGACCTCAGAGAACTGATTGCACCGTGGACCGTATCTGTTTCTTCCTAAAGGAGATTACTGTTGTTGGTTATTCTTTGTTGAGAGAAGTAAATATATTTATATTTAAAAATTCTCTTCCATCTTAGCGGTTGCATTCTCATACCATGGCTTCTAAAATACTAATTTTACCTTTTGGCAGTCCATCTGTTGGCTTAGAATGCTTTATTAATTACTGATTGTTAATATTATAATCACTATTTAGTGATACTTATACTTATTGCAGATTGTTTTCACCTCTATAAAGTCACCAATTTTCTCATCAAAGAATTAAAACCAACCCCACAAAATGAGTTTTATTAATATAGTATCTATAATACTAAGATTATATCCAGCTTTTTCATGTTTTTATTTGTTGTTCAGCATAATTCCCTTGAAATAGGTATTATTTTCATCTACCTTTGAAAAATAAGAGAAGTGCAATGTATAAGCACTTAAGCAGCTTTCCCACCCTGCTCTGTTTATAAGGGATGAAAGAATGATGCTGAATTGGAGCCCCCTGTGGTTCCAATTGGAAGGCACTGGGGGATAGCGTGCTGTTAACAAGTATGCAAAAATTGAACAGGTGGAATGAACTAAGATAGGAAGCTCTTGGACCACATTCATATTCAAATTTCTGCACCTCTGGAAAATAAATACATTTCCTGTGAGATTCCATATTTGAGTCTGAAAAATACAGGCAAGCTCATAGGACACTGAACCTTTCATTTCTCTATCCTGCATCTGGCCTGAGAAGTGAAAGGTACCCTCTTTCAGTCAGATGTCTCAGTGTGCCTATTGTCCCATATTCCTTTCATCACTATCATCTTCTTCTTCTTCTTCTTCATCATTATGATCATCATCATCATCATTAGGGAGGCATCCTCCTCTGTGCTAGTGATTTGCATTCTGGATGCAAGTAGCCTTCTGCACAGTGTGACTTCTCTTTAACTAAGGCATGCTACTTTCCCCCATTTCAAAATTATAACACATCAGACTACTATTAATAATGGCAATGTTTAAACAATGACATAAGAATTCTTGAATTCACAAGAATACCCCATTCCCTTCCTATCCCATAGAAACTGGATGTTTATACTACATACAACTAGGAGTTGCTGTCTGTTTGCATTATGAAAGGGCTCAGAGAGGAATTACTAAAGCAAGCCTCTTTTACCTTGGTTCATCTCTGCTTCAGTTCTGTGCAAATACATCAGATGGGAGTGGACAGTAGGAATCTCCTTTAATGTTCAAAACCACTGTTTACTCCCCTACTTCACACACAACCTAAAAACTTCCCAGCTCATGAAGGATAACTAGAAAATGTCTTACTAATAAAGAACTTCCCCACCCCAGATGGTCTCCATCAACAATCAACAGCATATTAAAAATGCAGAAACCTGGAGCATTTGAGAAAGTGAGGTGAAACTTTCATTTATTTTACATTCTTTACATTTTCTTACACATTTAAAGTACTATTTGCAACAATTCCTTACTCTTACTGAAAGACCATCTATCAACATAACAGTGCCTACTTATGCATAGCTTCTGTTAAAGATGAACATTAACATCTGTGTTCTCTGCTGAGGTACAGAATCTGAATCTGTTACACATTGAATAGATTGATCATCCTTTTTTTTTTTAGTCCAGCAGTCATCTCATTCAGACCTTATATTTCATCCCTAAACGTAAAATCATGACTTTTTCTAACTATGGGTCATGGTGATGCTTCTTTCTGACTATTCTTCCTCTTTCATTGTCTGATTTCCCATCATTTAAACAATTTGATGATCTATAGGTCTTAGAGCATAGTTGAGGCTCCTTCACATAATGCTAGTTTTTAAATGTTTACATGTATTTGTTGTTTATTCATTCTATTTACTGTGTGTGTGTGCAGTGTGCGTACTTGTGTATGTCTGTTTGTGTGTGAATGTGCATGTCACGAAGTGCTTATAGGGAGGATTGAACTCAAGTTGTCAGGCCTTGTGGCAAGAACCTCTATCATCTCAACCATCTTACTGGTTCCATATTGATACATTTAATCTTTTTTTTTGCCAGAAAGGATGTTGTACCTTATATTCTAGTAATTATTATTCTTAAATTATAGGCAAAAGTCAGCTCAATAAGCTTAATTTTTATGTATTTATTTTGGATTATCAACATCTTATTGAATTGATTTTTGTTAGTTACATTCCTCTAGATAGTTTCTCTTTGTATTTAACACTGATTGGAAAATATAGTTAACTGTTTTCTTTTAATATAACACTACTTTTAGGGTACTTTTCTATTTCTGAATTTTCTCTCTTTTTCATATAACTCTGATCATTTGTGTTTGATTGAAATTAATAATGAAGAACTAGCTTTAGACTTTATAGTCATCCATTTTCTTTGTGAATTTAAAATTTTATTACATCAACTATTTTGCCTATTCTTATATCACACCACCAGTTTCTCTAATAACTTGAATAAAATACTTAGGTCATTAATTTTCAGTATTTTGTTAATTTTTAATATAACTGTTTATATTATTAGCCTATAAATTTTTAATTTTAATTATGTATAGACACGCATATCTATTAACTTTTAGCCACAAATATTTTATAATTTTCATCATTAATTTTTTATTAATTCTTTAAGACTTTTAAGTTATGACCAAGTATTTCGATCATATTCACCATCACCCCCAAGATTTTCTCAGGGCCATTTCCTCTTCATTAACCACACTGTGTGTATTTTTTTAACCCCACAAAACAAAATTTTGTTGCCTAAAATATTCTTTAATGTGTTGTCTTCCAGTGGAGTGCGGGAGACTTACGTGAGTCTACACTCTTCTGGAGGCTCTTCAAAAGACCAAAATCCAACCCACCATATGAGCTAGCTAAACCCTCCTGGATATCCATCCCAAGGACTCATGCACATTCCTACTCTAGAGACACCCACCAATCAGTGTTCACTGCTGCTTTACTTACAATAACCAGGAAGTCAAAACGGCCTAGATGTCCACCAACTGTTGAATATAGAATGAAAAGTTAGTATTTGGACACAGTTTATTCATCTGGTATGTTTCTTTGGGACTGAATGGCTGTGGGATCGGTGGGACAGAAATTTCCATCTTCAGAAAACTCATTAACGAAGAGAAGAGAAGTGGGTGCTTTAAATATAGAAGGAAAGCAGAATCATGAATCCTATGACTGAAGGGACCTACATGGTGAGGTCAAAGAACTGAGGGTGATGAGAACAGCAGGGTGAAGACCAGCTAGATGTGAGATGCCGAAGAGACAGTACAAATCTTTCACACTCATCCTGCCTCCTTGCAAACACAATGAAAACCCTTGATAAGCTTTAAAGGGGAGGGCATACTGGCAGGGCAGTGTGATAGGAAAAAATTACATGTGACTATTTAAATTTAAATGTAATACATTGTAAAATTTAATTTCTTATCGCACTAACCACATTATAAGAGATGAACAGACATCTGTGTCTATGAACTACATCCAGATGCAGTAAATACAAAATATCCATTTCTACATAGCACCTGCCACTGCTGCTCTAAGTGTGGCTTCAGGACCCTAGCATAGAGTCACCCTGAGGTCCAGATAGAACAATATCATGCTATAGACCCACCCTGTATTCTAAAATTATTCTTAGGCACCCAGTATCCATGTACATACTTCAGAATCATAGTTGTAGAAGGTAACTGACCATTTAATGGAATCCTATTGATAATTCACTGCTTTAAGTGGAGTGAAAAACATTGTTGAATGGCCATACTGAGAATAATGGTCGAAGAAATGCCAATATTGGTGAGTAAAATACCAATTTGGACCTCAGCTTTATGAGAACTGAAGTCCCTACTGAAACTGTGAAATGCATACAGCACCTGCTTCGTATCAAATGCTTTGTATTGGAATGGGGAAAAAGGAAAGCTTTACAATGCTTTCCAAATACTATTTTCAAGAGCGCCCCTGCTGCCAGGCTGTCCCCATTCATTCTCTGCATTAGCTCTCTTTAATGTCTTGCTGTTGTGAATAGGACTGCTATATATCACACCAATAGAATTCAGGATGTGACACACAATGCTTACTTTTCCCTTTTTAAGGTTACCAGCAGAACACCATAATGTCTGAAGTGTTATTTGTTAGGTTGCTTTTAAAAAAATAAGTGAGGAACTCACAGATTTCTTGAAATTGTCCTTCTATTTTTCAGTATTATGTTAGCCTATTTATTTTTAACCTTACTATTATCATACAGAGAGAGCAACTTAATGTTCTTATCCATTTCAAACACATCCTCTCATCCTCCACCCTGATTGCATAGTCTGTTAACATGACAAAACTCCTGATAAATCCCAACAAAATTCCATAGTGAATAAAACAAAGCATTACCATAGTACTTTGGGATAAAGCCATTCCTAAAAATGTAGACCATGTTAAAGTTTAATTTTGAACTCAACAATAGCATTGTAACAAACCTGTTATAACAATGAACAACAACCTATAATGAGGGTTTATCATGCATTTTGGATGTAATGTTGGGAATCACCTCCTACCCCTACCATAGGTTATCAAAGGTTCTGAAAAATGGAAGCTAAAACACTGACTTCAAAAAGAAAAAAAGGACAAAAACTGAGCCATCAGTTAAGTAACCTCCTAAGGTCACAGTAGTCACTTTAAGGCCACTTCACATTTAATTTTAAGAAGAATAAAGAAACAAATGAAGAGTTTTCATAGACATAGCAGCAGCAGCCAGGGTCCACCTCATGCAGTCTGTTACTGGCAAATGTGGCTAAGATATTTCTCCAGCAGTGTTAATAAGTTACCTATATTTAAACAGGCACCATTATCTCTATGGATATAATTGGATTCTCTGTACAAAACAGATGCTTCTAAAGCTATTTCATGCTTTGATCTGAGAGATCTTACTCATTGATATTGTGTATATATATTGTGCAACAAAATTGCCATGTAAATGAATATGAACTAAACAAAGGCAACTTGCGCATGCGTAAGAAAGTTGTTTTCTAGTCTTTTTGTGTATTGGTTTTGTGTAACTCTGATAAGGTTAGAACAAAGTGATTTTCCATGGGAAAAGGAGATAGATTAAAACTTTTCAGATTTTACCCTCTCTAATTATGTTCTCAAAGAAAGCATTATAAAAATTCCCATTAACTCAAGCTAACAAAATAATCTAGTCATCATAACAGGTTTAGGGCTTATCATATGATTAATAATGATTTTGATTCCCATGGCTAATAAAAAGAAGGTTAGAAGGAAAGGAGGAAGGATAGGCAGGAAGGCAGAACTATTTTATCGAAGTGAATTAATGCTCTGGGAACATCTGATAGTTGATAAAATCTGTCCTGCAAAAAAAAAGTCAAATTTCAGCTCCACTTGTCACCACTCATCCAACAAAGATTGATAGAAACCCACCTCAAAATACATAAAGCATACAACAACCCACAAACATTTATTAATTCCCACAAATTAAAAGTTCAAGGACAGATGGAGTTTGAGGCTGATACCTGTCAGTTTCTCCAAGGAGACATGCTTTCAACTTCTAAAAGTTATTCTGAGATTAAATCACACTGGCAGAAAGTAGGTTTGGGGCCCCTATTTGAATGAATCCAGTGACAAAGATGGGATGTAACTATGCTTTGAACTAGAATGGAGGACAGTCTCAATCTTAACCACATCGAAACCACATCAAATTAACGGAAAAGCGAAAAGAAGAATGTTTGATGAACAGAAACAACAGTCGCCCACCTCATCAAATTCAATAGTAATAATACTAAAATAATTTAAGTAGTTGGGTAGTTTTGCTTATCTTACAAAAGGTGATAGACAACACCAGTAAATCAGCGATCAGTCCATATGCCAGTGACTATGCTAAGTGCTTTAACTGAGTTTTCCATTTTATTGACCATAAAGATGAAGAAATTGAGGCTCAGATAAGTCACTTCCTTTGGTACAAGCACATTAGCTAGTAAGAGGCAGAGCTGGGACACAGAGGTAATATAAAATTGTCTTCTCAATAAGTGCATACTGTTAAGGCTGTTAAACTATTGTACTGCTTTCCACAAGAATTCACACGAGACAGTGTTTACAAAGAGAACAAGGAGATGCCACAAAGCATATTCATGAGTACTGCATTTATACAATTTCTATCCTTCCCCTTTCTCTTTCAATTCCTCAAGTATTCTCCCTAGTCCCTCTGAATTTCATGACCTCACCTAGCTGTTATTGTTATAAACAGACACACACAGACATACATATGTACACACATGTGCTATAATGTAAATAAGCCTGATTAGGTCATTTAGTCTCATCCCCCCAAAATGTTAATTGTCCCTCTCTCAACAGTCATTAATTGCCTATAGTCCTTTATTTTGGGGAAAGATCCTGTGAGATATTGTCTACTCATGTGGTGTGGGAAGTCCTTCTGAATATGTGTTGCTTCTATTGGTTAATGAATAATGAAGCTGCTTTGATCTATGATAGGGAAGAATAGACCTAAGCGTGGGCGGGGAGCAGAGGGGAATAAAATGAAAGCTGAGAGAAAGAAGGCCGAGTCAGTGAGAAGTAATATAGCCTCCAGCAGAGACAGACACACTGAAACCTTGCTGGAAGCCACAGCCACGTGGCGATACACAGATTAATAGAAATGGGTTAATTCAAGATATAAGAGCTAACTAGAAATACAGTTAAGCTATTAGCCAATCAGTATTTTAAATAATATACTTTTTGTGTGATTATTTCCAATGAGGGCAGTTGGGAAACAAACAAGCACCCACACCCAACATCCATGTTAGCATTTTAACTGGTATTGTCACTATAAAGACATTGTTTAGGCAACCATATTGTTAAGGTTTCATGGTTGCAGCTTCCCTGTCATATATAAAATACACAATCTCGCAAAAAATGTCTTGGTCCTCTGGCTCTTAAAATTTTTTGTTTCTTCTCCTCTCCAAAGTTCCTTGAAACCTAGATGTCATTAGCTATATCTTTTCATATTGGGCACCCCACAGCAAGTTCTCTGTATTTGACCATTTATACATTGGAATAGTACTTAATAATACTTGAAATTTGGAATTTATATGCTGATAGTCAATAATCTAGAGGCCTTGAGTCTTTTTTTAAATGTAATTTGCCTATTTTATATTCCAACCTCACTTTACTTTCTCTCTTCTCCTCCCCTTTCCTCTTCACTAGCCCCCTCAATTCACTCCTCCTCTGTGTCTGTTCAGAAAGGGACAGGCCTCCCATGGGTATCAACGAAGCATGGCATATCAAGTTTTAGTAAGACTAAGCACCTCCCCTTGTATTAAGATTAGGCAAGGTGACCCAGTACAAAGAATAGGTTCCCAAGATCCCTAAAGCATTAGGAGCAGCCCCACTTATCATTATTAGGAGACCCACAAATAGACTAAGCTACATAACTATCCCATATATATAGAGGGATATGTTCGGTCCTATGCAGGCTCCCTGGTTATTGGTTCAGACGGTGAGCTCATATAAGCCCAGGTTAGTTGTTTTTGTGGAATTTTTTTGTGATGTCTTCGAGTCCTCTGGCTCCTACAATCCTTCTTCCCACTCTACAGCAGGATTCCTGGAGCTCCACCCAATGTTTGACTGTGGGTCTTTGCATCTGTTGCCATCAGTTACTAGATAAAGGCTCTCTGATGACAACTGAAGTAGGCACCAGTCTGATCATAGGAGATGGCTAATTCAAGATAAATATCCATTATTGCTAAGAGTCATAGCTGGGGTCATCCTTGTAGATTCGTGGGATTTTCCCTTGCGTCAAGGTTCTATATGATCTTAAAACAGACCCTTTTTTCCAGCTATCTCTTTCAATACTCTCCCCTCCATCTACCCCCACCTGATCCCTCAAGTTCCCATCCCTGCCTGCCCCAGTCCACCCAGGAGATCTTTTCTATTTTCTCTTCCCAGGAAGGTCCATGCATTCTACCTTTGGCCCTTCTTGTTATCTAGGCTCTTTGCGTCTGGAGATTGCACCATGGTTATTCTTTACTTTACAGTTAATATCAATTTATGAATGAATATATAGCATGCTTGTCTTTCTGTGTCTGGCTAACTTCACTTAAGATTTTTCCCCCATCCATTTAAGGCCTTTAATTTTAAATTTTCAAGTACTATGTCCCAAGACAATTCAGTTTTCTATAAGAGTTGACAATCAGTGACTGAGAGGCCAAATTCAGCCTGCTGCTTCTATGACCAAACAGTTTTAATGACTTTACACACAATATTTTACATATTTTCTACTTGTTATTCTCATAGTTCTGTTAAGGTTATAGCTTTTACCCTAAGCTTGTTTCTATAATTGGGTGATAAGATTTTTCTGTAATTCTCTTTATATAGAGAATGAACCACCTCCTGATTTGGTTTGTAAACAAGTTTCAAGCAATTATTATTAGTTCTGTCGTTGCTGAGATCAAATGCCAGAGTCAGCAACATAAATCTTGGAGGATTTACTTCACTCACTCTCAGAGTGTTTGTCCTCTGGTTGCTTGGCTCCTCAAAAAGAAGTATGTAATGGAAGAATCTTTTCATCTCATGATGGACAAGAAGCAGAGAGCTGGATTGGGAACCAGGTAAAACTTTCAAAGCCAGGCTCCTGTTGCCTACTTCCTTATAGCAAGGGCCCACTTCATAGTGTCTACAGCCTCCCAAAATGATATCCAGAATAGCAACACATGGGACTGTGGGTATTTAATCATCAGAATGATTTTCTATAGTTTCCATAGTTCATATATTTTAAGATTTTACCAGAGCTGAGAAGTTAGAACAGGTACCAAACAAGTCAAAAATATTTATAGTGTTTCTATTTGCAGAAATATGTCAGCAACTGTCTTATAGTGGTACATTTTCACAGAAGATATGCTATTTCAAAAATAAATTTTAAAAATCTGGAATTATTAGTATCTATAATGGTGTATTTACCAGAACAACTGCTCCAGAGCAGTGGAGAATATACCCACAAACCAGGAATGCCCTCTCTGCTTCAGGTTTACTTCTATTTATTTTATAACTGTTAGTACATTTAAAACAAGGAGTAGAAGCCCTGAGAATTGGCATTTGCATTTTTCTGAAAACTCACAACGGGGAGCTGATATAAATCTCCTTTATTCTTGACAAAGTTTTCTCAAAACTTTCTAAACTTTAAACCCTCTCTTAACATTTATCTTTCATGGGTTCCTACAAGCCATGGCTTGCTTCCTTCACACTAAATCACATATGAATTAGGCATGTTCTACTTGTAGGCATAGCATCACTTTGTTTTTGGAAGGATTATCTGGTCACACAGTATTTATCTGTATTTCAATTATTGTATTTTTTTTTCCATTTTCTTTAAGCAATGTGGATGACCCACACAGAATAAAAAAAGAGTTTGCCCTCAAAAGAGCATATCATTTTCCCAACTAGAACTAAACTCTAAAGATACTTTGCATATAGATGGACTACTTTTACATTAATGTGATTGTTTGAGTACAGGGACATTTTTAATGCAGAATTAAATCTCTGGACTACTCGAAGATCCTTGATCCAATTTCCAGCAGTTATGTGCTGACATAGCAGACAAAGATCTCTGATGACTTGTGCATCTCTCAGGGATACTTCGGTTGTGTGATTTAAATAAACTCCTCTTGTTTTATCTGATGCCATCATGTTTCACTGTGAAGAAACACAAACCTTACTTTTTTTGTATTTTCGAAAATTCTAGACTACAGACATTATTTTGAAAATCTTCAAAAGTGGTCAGCTACAGACAACATAAATGCACAAGTGTTCCTCCATCAGTGTGCAGTTTTAATGTAGAATAAGGCAACTGGAAAGCCAAACAAACAACAAACAGTAACAAAAGTCAGAAATAAGAAAAATTGAAAAGAAAAACAGAATGGTGACATGAGGAAGAGTCCTTACTGCTTCATGTAGTGATAAAGTTACACCATTCAAATTATTTCACCTGACTTTCATCTCTATTAGGTATTAGGATGCTAAGTACATTAATATTTTTTCCAATTTTGGTCTTATTAACAAATATTTTTGATATTCATCTAATCAGAAGTTCTCAACTACCTTCTGAATTACTGATTGCTTCCCATTTCTGGATCATCAGGTGTGGTCAGAGTAGATAAATCTCTAGGGAAGTCATTGATCATCATTCATAAATACCACGAAGAGAAAGTAACCACACATTTCAAGTTATTTTACCTAGTTAAGTTCCTAGTTCCTCATCTGCAAAGGAAACTAATAGTATTCACTGTCGATGTAAATAATAAAGAATTAAAATCATCACAAAATTCCTAATGAAACTTGTCCATGAAATAATGTAATACAATAAGTATCAAGTAAATAATAGCAGATTTGTTTCCACTACACAAAATTTACTTGCTGTATTTTCATTCATGAACAGTGGTAAGGCTGAAGCTGTTTTCCAAAGAAAATACCTTGCATTGGAATATCCATGAACTGCAAAGTCTTTGAGATTTGCATATCCATGTGTTCTGTGTTTCAGTACTGGACTTTTAAAAGAAGAACATAATGCAAATCATACACATTGTGAAAAAATCCATCTTGCCGCTCAGGTCATTCATTTATTGAAAAGCAATCATTCATACTATAGTCACTAGACAGCACAGCAAGACATAATGACACGTCAGCAAAAATCTGAGACCATGGCATTTTTCAGAATAAATAGTAGATATTAATTAAGTAGAAAATTAGTAATCTATTTAAATTGCTACATCGTTTAGCATATGTTTATGTTCTAATTTCAAACTTAATATGTGATTGCACTATTCAATAGTGTATTCATAATGGTCTACATACTTTCTTAAAAGTAAAAAGGGGCTGTACAGATTTGCCAAAGTCTTCTGGCTCACAGAAAGGTGGCCATAGAAGACAATAGAGACGCAGCAGAGTTGTAGAAGCAAAGCTATGACTAAATAAGATGCTCAGTGAGATAACAAGGTAATGTGATACCAGTGCATGGGAAGAGTAGAGCAAAGAGATTCCCGAGGATGAGAGGTTTGTGACTTTAATCTGAAAAGAAGATAGAAAACAGATCAATGAAGAAAAAAGTGGACACAGTGTAAAGATGCTGTCTTTTTCTGATCGTGGAAGTGGAAACTAGGCATACTTCCCCTGCTGCTTGTCTCTGCTTTCTCTTCATCTTTATTCCAGCACAATCCTACAACATCATCTCATCTCTTCACATTCACAATGCACTTTATGAAATTGAAAAATAAAATAGAAAAAGGCAGATAAATTTGTATCTGTTTTTAGGTTATAATAGACTATCATGGTGTTTATTATTTTTTGTCTGAGTTTCTTTTGTTAAGTGTTTTGGTCTTGATTTCCCCACATTAATGTACGTTGAAAACCTTCTCATTGATGTATAAAAATATAGTGCATGTGTTGCCATTAAAATAATGCTGTTTAAATAATTGGATCAGGCATTTATATGTTTTCCTTTTGAAATATACCTATAAGTAACACTGCTGGCCAGAGCTTTGCAGGCATTCACCTTCAATCTTCAAAGTGTTCAGGCCACCTCGGTTTGAAAGGAATGGCATGAGAACTATTGAGATTTCAGGGATTCCTGGGAATAGACTGAATCTATGTTGCATTATACAGTGGTCATGAGCTTTTCATGACCATGCTTGGTATGTTATGACTTGAATCTAAAATGTCTCTTTTGCTCTCATATATTGATAACTTGACCCTCAGCAACTGTTCCAGAGGTTAGAAATAAAACCATAATTCAACGTAAATAGTTTTCTTTTTGTTGTATCATCAAATCTTACTATTAGATTACAATATTCAATCTAGAGCACAAACTCTTTCATGCCTGACTTATCATGTTCAGTGTTGTGTTTCTGAATAATTTTTATAAGGTATGCATCAGCACTTTTTCCCATGACTATAGCAAAATCAGTTATTAATGTTGGTTCCTTTTTTTACATTTATTTTTTAATTAATTTAGTTATTTCTTAAAAAACAATCTTTTCTCGTTTTGCATACCAATCCTAGTTTCCACTTTCTTCTCCCACCCCATTCACTCTTCAGAGAGGGTAAGGCTTCCCATGGGGGGTCAATCACGTCTAAAACAACACCTTGATCAGGACCAAGACACTCCCCATTATATCTATCCAAAGAAAATGGGCTCCAAAAAACCAGCTCAAGCAGATGGGCTAAATCCTGGTCCCACTGTTAGTGGCCCCACAGACTGCTCTAGCCACACAACTGTTATCCACATTCAGATAACTTAGTTTGGTCCTATTCTGGTTCCCCCACCGACAGTCCAGAGGCAGTGAGCTCCCATTAGCTCAGGTAAGCTGTTTCAGTGGGTATCCCCAACATGGTCTTAACTCCTTTGCTCGTATTATTGCACCTCCCTCTCTTCAACTGGTCCTTGGGTGCTCAGCCCAGAGCTTTGCTGTGGATCTCTGCCTCTGATTCCATCAGTTGTTGGAAGAAGGTCAGTGGTTACAATTAAGGTAGTCATTAATCTGATCACAATGAAAGGCCAGTTCAGGCACCCTCTCTATCCTTGCAGATTCTTGGGAATCTCTTTAGTGCCTAGCCCCTTAATGACTCCCTCAATCAAGATGTCTCTTTCCTTGCTCTCCCTCTCTGTCCTTCCCCCATCTCAACCATCCCATTCCCTCATGTTCTCCTCCTCTCCTTCCATCCTCCCTTCTTTTCCCACCCGAATGTTCCCAATTTTCTTAGGTGATCTTTTCTATTTCCCCTTCCCAAGAGGATTCAGGTTCTCTTAGTGTTCTCCTTGTTACCTAGCTTCTCTGGTGTCTTTGTTTATATATAATAGAGATGGCTCAGAGGTTAAGAGTACTGGATGCCCTTACTGAGGTCCTGAGTTCAATTCCCAATAGTCACATGGTACTTTACAACCATCTGTAATGAGATCTGGGGCCCTCTTCTGGCTTGCACCCATGCATGATAGCATCAGTACATTTAGTTTCACTTTTTTTTGTCAATCACTAATCTATTAAATGAATAGCCCAGAACTCATCTGCCTGATTAAGTGTTAATAGCATTTTATATGTTCCACATTTCAGACTATCACGATGTGACTGTGGTGAGCGTTCTCAGTGGTCGTTTTGCTTGTAAGGCTTTATTTGTCTCATGTAAATAACTAAGACTGGAATTTTTATATTGTCGCTACTATGTATCTTTAATTTTAGAAAAAAAACCAAAAAATTGGTGAAATTTTAAAAATTCTTTCGACACTCTTTTAAAGAATTTTTTAAATAGCTATTTATTGGAAGAAGGGTGTGCACCTTCTTTGGCTATGACAAACAATGCTGTTATGAATATAGTTAAGCACATGTCCTTGTGGTATAACTGAGCATCACTTGGGTATATTCCCAAAAGTGGTTTGTTGGCTCTTGAGGAAGGTTGTTTCCTAATTCTCTGAGAAATCGCCACATTGACATCCAAAGGTGCTGTACCAGTTTGCACTTCAATTAGCAATGTCTTTCAGCCATTTTAGATTCTAGTGTTGATAATTTTCTTTTTTATTGTATTATTTGTTCTTTTGATGACCAATTTCTTGAGTTTTTAGTATATTTTGGAGATCAGACCTCTTTCTGATGTGGAGTTAGTGAATACCTTTTCCCATTCTGTAGGCTGTTGTTTTGTCTTGTTGGCCATGCCCTTTGCTTTACAGAAGCTTTTCAGTTTCAGGAGGTCCCATTTATTGTTGTTAATATTAATTGAAGCACTTAATTAAAGTTAATTAAATATTAATTGAAGTTATTGAAATTTATATGTTATAAGGTCAGCAAGATGTCTCATCAGCTAAGTACAACTTGAGCTGAATGGCTAGAACCCATGTCAAGGTAGACAAAAATAACCAACTACTTAAAGCTATCCTCCTACTTCTACTCAGGAGCTGTGGCAAGTGTATACATGTACTCATAAACATACATAAACATATTTTAAATAATTAAAAGTTATGAATTTCAATTTAACATATTCTTATTCAGTCTTGTTCAATATCTTTTTTCTTATTTTTCTATCTGATTGTTATGCTTATTGATGGTTTATCGCTCAGTGTTACTTATCTGTGTTAGTTTAAATTTATTTATCTCATAGGGAGTGGCCCTATTTGGAGGTGTGGCTCTGTTGGAGTGGGTATGGTCTTGTTGGAGGAAGGGTGTCACTGTGGAGGTGGGCTTTGAGATTTCCTATGCTCAGGATACCGACCAATGTCTCAGTCAACTCCCTTCTGCCTATAAAATGTAGGACTATTGGCAACTACTCTGGTACTATGTCTGCCCACACTCTGCCATGTTCTCCATCATGATAATAATGGACTAAACCTATGAAACTGTAAGTGAGCCACCCTGATTAAATGTTTTTCTTATAAGAGTTGTCATGGTCATGGTATCTCTTCACAGCAATAAGAAACTATCCCTAAATAGAGTTGAATTGAAATCTTATATGAAGGTTTGGAATTTTTCCTGATGCAATTCCCACAGAAAGGAATATTGCTGCTACCATCAAGTTAGGGCATATTACCTTCAACAGACAGAAAGCAATATTTTGTTAAACTAAACATCAGGCATTAGAGCTGGCCTGGTTCCCATTCTCAGTGACATTTAGGATATAAGACCTTCAGACCTCAGGAGAAAGCCTAGGGCATTAAACCAACTTAGAACTCCATCTTTTCTCTCAAAATATAAAATGCCAATGCTTGGCCTCACTTTTTGGTCTCTCAGTTATTTGTTTAGTAGTTTGGCTTGAAGTTCAGTTGGATAAGTGAGTCCAAGTGCTGGAACTCTTAGTAACCAGAATATTCCAGGTCTTTAGCTGAGATATGTCAATTTTAAATTGGTAATAATGGAATCTCTTGATTATATAGAAAGTTAAACTCACAAGTTTAAAGTATTATAAATAAATCAGGTTACTTTGATTACAGTGAAATATGTACTAAAAAATATTTCCAGACCTACACAGCAGAGGCTAAAATGACTGATCTGAGATGTAAACCTTCATCCATCAAAGGCCACATTTAAGCTCTATATACAACCAAACTAAGTGCTCCATAATATATAAAAATCCACGTTTCCAAAGAGATTAGAAAATAAACCAGAGTATACAAAACAAATTTTTATAAGAACAAGAATACAACCCAAAGCAAATAATATAGAAAAATATAATGTTTTAAGGAAATATAACAACAAACAGATCCTAACCCACAAATGACCTTGTTATTTTAGCTATCTGAAAACAATGTTAAGAACTCTATTGTAACTTATATAAAAAATGAAATGAATAAAGGGTGAAAGCATTTCATCAGATAAAAATATAAAAAAGCAACCCAATGAAAAATTAAAAATAGAACTGCTCTACCTTAAGTAGAGAATTCACTGGGTGTGTTCAATAACAGAATATATGACAGATGAAAATGTCAGTCAGCTTGAGGTTAGATCAATAGAAATTACACAGTCCAAGAACAGGGAAGAAACTTCATAAAAAATTGAAACTGGGGACCTTTGCAATAGCCAAAAAAAACAAAACAAACATCTAGAAGCATGAGATTCTCAAAGAAGGATAAAGGGGTTGGGGTCACATTTTATTTAGAGAAATAATATTAAAAATATCATAAACTTATAGAATCTAAAACATCAGGAAACACTAGACAAGTTAAAAACTTGTGAGACTTTGTATAGACACATGTTAATCCTATTATCAGAACATAAAGATGTAACCAAAAGAGTAAAACAGTAACCCATAAATCCATAGAACAATAACAAATCAGTAGACTCTAAGTTTCTGACAAAAACCCATCAGACCCAAAGGCACTGGAATTATTCTGCCCAGGTTAAACACAACTTAAAGCCCTCACAAAACATCAGGAAGTGATTAAGTTTTCAGACACTGTGAAGATGTGATTTGAGAGTGGAGGGGAAGTAAATTAAAGGCATTTTTGAATCAAGTAACAG
The DNA here is from genome assembly GCA_001685075.1 of Bramus lutescens. Classification (NCBI taxonomy): domain Eukaryota; kingdom Metazoa; phylum Chordata; class Mammalia; order Rodentia; family Cricetidae; genus Bramus; species Bramus lutescens. Next base: position 39,190 of record LOEQ01010734.1, on the reverse strand, counting down.
CAAGGAAATTTTGTTGCCAGACATCTTTAACTGTAAGACTAAATATGAGGGTCTTCTCAGGATGAAGACAAGCCACCCTACAAGAAAGCAAACATTTGAAATAATGAATGTAAAGACTGGGAGATATATAACATCTATTATTGCTAAGAAGTTAAACTGGGACTGGAAAAATGGCTTGGTAATTAAGAAGGCTAATTGTCCTTGCGTGAACACAAGTTTGATTTCCAGGATTCACAAACTCACATGGTCACAAATTTCTTTAACTATGGTTCAACTGGAACCAAAAGCCCCTTCTGATCTCTCTAAGCATCAGCATTCACATGCACATAACTGCACATAGACACACACACACACACAAACTTTTGACACAGTTTGATTCAAACATCAACACTGTAAATCAGATGTTAGTCCTTACTACTGAGAATGCTCAAAAGTTGTTTCAATTGCAATTTCTACATAAACCCATGAATTTACTAGATAATATTTAGAGAACCTGTGCTTTACTTTACTTCCTCGGGTAACAAGTATATTGGCTGGTCATGGATCTTGAGTAAGCCTTGATTATGGAGTAAGACCAGATTATGAATCATCCTCTCTGAAGAGCTGTGCCACCAACAATCTGCCTTTCTCTCCTGGTACAACTGGCTAACTCTAATCTAGGAAATATCTGAAGGTCATTGTAGTTCCTCTATGGGATATACTAGGGATATTCATTGGATTTTTAAAGTATTTTTATAAAATTTATTTGATCATATTCTTTGATCCACCCCAACTACTCTGAGATCTTTTCCACATCCCAATCTAGACAAGTTCTCTCTCTCTTTCTCTCTCTCTCTCTCTCTCTCTCTCTCTCTCTCTCTCTCTCTCTCTCCAAACAATAATGACAAAATATCAAAATGAAATAAAAATACCCTATCTCACCCCACATCATCAACAACAATAACAAAACGTTTGAGTCAGTTTTGGGTTACCAAACTCTGCCTGAACTCTGCCAGTGGCCTGACTTGGAGAATAGTTGGTAGATATAGTGAAACTCCATTGGAAAAAAAAAGGATTTTCCCTTTCCTAGATGGCATCAATTTCAAATAACTTTTTGGGTAGAGGCAGGATGTCTATTTTCCCTTTCTCAGTGCAAGAGTTTCGTCTGGCTTGAATATGTTCAGGTTTTATGAGCATTTTCACAGGCTCTGTGATCTTAAATGTGTGTAAGTCTTGTTGTGTCTGGAAGATATTTGGAGCTGTCTACCACCCCTGGAACTTGTTTTCCTGAAGTCATCCACCACCTCTGTCTCTTATACTCTTTCTACCACCTCTTCTACATAGATCCCAATGACTTGAGGGAAGAAGTATGATAAAGACGTACCTTTTAGGGCTAAGAGTTACAAAGTCTCTCATTTTCTGTTCACTGCTTAGTTGTGGGTCTCTGTGTTAAGTCTTTCATCCACTAAAGGAAGCTTCTCTAATGAAGGCTGAGTGATTCACTGATCTATGCATATAACTATATATCTAAGTAGTCATTTTATTGCTATGTTACTTTAGCAGAATAATAGCAGTACGTTTTCCATTAGGCCTTACAAATTATCTGATCTCAGGTCATTGGTTACTTCAGTAATGTTAGGCATAGATTCATCATTTAGAGTGATGTGGGATTCCCCTCTGTACACTGTGATTATTATCGGTTAATAAAGGAACTGCTTTAGGCCTATAGCAGATCTATAGAGAAACAGAGCTAGGTGGGGAGAACTAAACTGAATGCTGGGAGAAAGAAGGGCAGAGTCAGAGAGAAGCCATGTAGCCCTGCTGGAGACAGACACAGGAACTTTATTTGGTAAGCCACAGCCTTGTGGTGATACCCAGATTAATGAGGATGGGTTAAATTAAGATGTAAGAGTTAGCCAATAAGAAGCTAGAGCTAATGGGCCAAGCAGTGTTTTAAATAATATAGTTTCTATGTGATTATTTCAGGGCTCAGCAGCCTGGTAACAAACTAACGGCATTCCTACTATAATAGAATGAGCTTTAGGTTCAATCAAAAAGTGGTTGGATCCTCCCATAGCATTTGTGTCATTATTGCATGAGAACACTTCGCAGGCAGGTCATGGTTGTAGGTACCAGGGTTTGTAGTTGAGTGGTATTAATGATGATTTTTTTCCTTCCATAATATTTAGAATACAATCTAGCATCATGAACACTAGTCAGAAGGGATGAAACTTCTAGTTGGGCAGTGGCTCAATTTCTTCATGTTAATGAGGTCTTCAGCAAGAGGGCCTTATTATTAGGTTATAGAGAGTAACCAATAGACTCAGCAATAGCCTGTGATGTTGGGGGGACAGTCTATGGGACTCCTTTGGCCAATGGTTCAACACAATATAAGCCATCATTACAGCAAGACAGTATCCTATAGAAGGAAAAATAAAAACATTCTTTACCAAATATGGATTTGATAAAGATTAGTATCTTTAATATATAATATATATAATATATAAAATAATATATAAAGAAATAAACAAAACAAATACATGAAATCAAGAAAACTGATAACCAATTTAAAGTGGAATATAGAACAAAACAGAGAGTTCTCAAAAACTGAAGCACAAAAGAATGAGAAACAATTTTAGACATGGCCAACATCCATAGCTACCAGGGAACTGCAAAGTAAAATGATTCTGAGATTTTATCTTACCCTAGTGAGAAAACCAAGATCAATAAAATAAATGACAACACATAATGGCAAAGACGTGGAGAAAAGGAAACACTTATTTATTTTTTGGTGGGAATGTAGACTAATGGCCACTATTGTAGTCCATGTGGAGGTTCATCGAGAATCAGCTATGTAACTCTTGAGCATATATACTGAGGACTCTATTTTACTATAGGAATACTTTTTCATCCATGTTTATTGTTGCTCTACTCATAATATCCAAAATTTGGAAGCAGCCTAGATATCCATTCATTAATGAATGATAATGAAAATGTCATACAGTTACACAAATAGAACAATATTCAATTAAGAAAAATAAAATTATGACTGTTTTGTAAATTAATGCCTCTAGAAACAATCAACCCAAATAAGGTATTCCAGACCTGAAAGCAAAAACAAATATTGTGTTTTCTCTTATATGCCTATGCTAACATTTAAACTGTACATATGTATGCTTCAGTACAAATTACCCAATAAGGGACCAGGGTGGAATAGGGAGCCTTCCAATGAAGTGGAAACAGAATATAGTGTTAAAGAGGAAGCTAGCAAAGGATCAATAAATAGAGAGGGGCATGGAAGGGCACAAGAAAGAAGGGAATATGGGGAGCAAAAACTAATACAAGAGCCTTTAAAAATATAGAAATCTAGTACTGTAGAAGTGTGCTAAAATATACACATATATGAAAAGAATTTAAAAGGAGTCATCATATAATACAGAAGACAATGTACCAACTAGGTATTTGCTGGCTTTTACAATCCCCGCTTCCATGTACTCTCCCTATTACCTGCAGCTTTCTCAGGGCAGAAAGTTAGTCCCTTGTAGGTGCTGTTCCTGAGGTCTATCCAGTAAATCTGAATGTGAAACTTGCCCCTAGTCTGTTTCCTGGGTCATCTCAGCTAGGAGTATTGAGTGTTAGAAAATCAAAGGACAAAGGGGTTTAAGAAAAGAAGAAACACCACAGGTTTCAAACAAAGCTAATTATTAAGATTGGTTCTTTCGGTATGATGGTAAAATGGAATGTGCACATTCAAACATACCCACTTGACTGCTAAAAGTCAAATGATGGTGTTGAGTATTCCTTTCTAACAAGACCCAATAATCCCAATTTAATTTATAAATGGGTCTAAACTTATTGACCATCTGAGGTGCTAAACACAAAATAATTGAACATGATTTGAAATTAGGAAAATACTCTTTTTCACCATAACATGCATGGAAAAACAGGTGTTGAGATAGAAGAAGTCAGAGTTATTCTCCCAAGTTCACAGCAAATAAACAGACCAAATATTTCTGTAGAGAAAGTGACAGATTTATGCAAGGAAAAATATTTAAAAATTCTTTAGTGAAATTCAGCACTTTCTGAAAAAGAAACCACACTGGGTCATTCTGGAGATTAAGAATGGTTTAAGATCAAGGTTCTGCCTTAGTTTATGCTTACCATTAGAAAAAAATAGCCAGTCAAACTTAATAACTTCTGGTTATCTCTAGATTTTAGTGTAGACTGTTGCACACAGAGCCTCAATTATATTCTATTATTACTCACACAATTTTTACTATTATCACACAATATTGTACAACTATTGAATATGGAGAAACAAAATGCAGACTATGGTTGTTTGAGTACTAAGATAAATGCTGTGAATGAAATCTGTTGTGGGAATCCTGCTGTTCAGTCCAAGGGCTCTGAGGCTCCAACCACCCAAAAGAGAGAGCACACAACCCTGATCTCCCACAACAGATGTTTTACCTTTCTAGAAGCTCTTTCATCCTAGGAGAATAAAATTTTTCCTATAGTTACTACTAACTTCCCTCTTTCTAGAAAACTCAATTGGAGTGTGGCTATGACTTGTTCTACCATTTGGTAGGTAAGTGAGTTTATCCCAGGCTTTATTAATTGATTACCAAGCTGGATGTCTGGGGTGGGAGAGGCAGTGACTGACAAAGATGTACTGTTTAGTTTTGAGAACTTCTTCTTTGTCTTTCAGATAAGTGGGCAATAAATGAATTTGTGACTAACCATCCTGACTAACTCATGTAAACCAGTCTGAGACTAGCAGCACAAACAAAAGCACAGGAAAGACGGGGACTGTAGTGATAGGGGAGCGGGCAGGCCTACTTTCATCCCGCCCAGCTCCCGCACGGCTAGCTTATACCCAGAAATAACAACACACAAATTGTATTC
>LOEQ01010734.1:6592-31762 GCA_001685075.1 Bramus lutescens | reverse complement strand
CTTTATTAACCAATGAAAGTAACACATAGACAAATGACCCTCCTACATCAGGGGACTAAGAGCCCATGAGAGGAAAGCTTTTGAACCTTGTAGTTCCAGAATCATTTTTAAAATTTTCTGTTTGTATGAAAACCATGCTTGCTGGAATTTTGTCTGTGCTACAAGTGCACGTACTTCTCCTTTCCTTCTTTTATATTTATGACAATTTGAGAAACTATTTTATTATTGCTTATAAGTCATCCAGCAGAGCAATCAAGGTAGATATTACCAATTCAACTGACAAATAAACAAACCTAAGGAACAAATCTTACATGTCAGATGTTTGATTGGTACAGAAGACTTAATATTGTTTGTTGACTTTGCATTACATGGCATTGTCTTTCCACAGCCTTTTCATCCTAACAATCTATTTCATAACTACAGTTATTAATCAGCTAAATATTTAAGACATGTGTATTAGGTAATTTCATCATTGTGTGACCATCATAGAGCATAGTTAAAAACTCTTCATGCCTTTGTTTATCTAGGATAATCTGTAAACTCATGTCTCCTAGGTTGTAAATTTATAAGCTGCACTGCATACTACTGAGTGCTGGAAGAATTTTTAGGATATTTGGAAGCATTTATGAGATGTGAAATAAGCACAATAAAGATAATAGATGATATGAAATTTTTATGTCCTTCATAATTTTATGAGATGTTCTTTGTATGTAAGCTTTGCTGATCAGTGTCTGTTGATTACAACTACTCTAGTGAAGATTATGTATAATTTAATGTTAACTGGGAAGGAAGATACTGTGTGTATATGCAGGACTTTATCAAGCCTCAAAATGATAAAGCAAGGAAATAATGAAGCTGAGCAGAGAGTAAGACTTGCATAGATAAGGGTTTGCATCACATGATCCTCATCACACAAACACATGGCATAGAAAGCTATATGCAAAACTCTACTGTCTCTAAATAGCAGTCAAATGAATTCACATAAAAACATTAAAGAAGATAGTAAAAGCCATCATTCTCCTGTTAGTTGCATATGCATTGTAAACTTCCATGTTTGTCCAAGGGTCTGTGTCTGAGCACTAGGGACACATCCCTAATGAAAATTGGCTGGTTCTCAGCCTCTGGATTTAGAAAAAAGGGGAAGGAAATGAAACTTGGTGGTGAATACACAGAGAAATGAAATTCCAGACATATATTCTATTGCAGAAAGATGATTTCTTGCTAAAAGAGTTCAAAACAGTGTTATTTAGCATAGAAAAGAAAGTCAAGAGACATCCTATGAGAAATAGTGGAATCTTCCAGATGAGGAGCTTAAACAGAGATGGACAATATTCTTGAACAGAGAAACAGCATATACAAAGAACGTGTAAAGATGAACAACCACAGAAGTTTACTTTGAATGATTAAAAGGTTAAGTCTAGAGAAGGCAGAATGAACAAGAAAATGACTGAAGGCATAGCTAAGTCAAGCTTTTCCAAAACCGAATAATGGACTGTGAATTAGTTCATGAAAAAAATTCATACTGTTTAAAAACACAATCCACATACTTTTTTATACGAATTACCTTCCTATTTATATTTAAAAATGTGTAGAAGGAGAAATTATTTTTTTAGAGAATGGAGCTTAACAGTTAACTTTCTTTTTCCTTTGCAGTATCTAGTCTATTTTTTTCTTGTTTCAATTTAGGCTATTTTAAGATAATACCTTCTAGCACTAGTCTTTCTGAGAATTATACCCTATGGTTGTAGAAAAGAACTTCAGACATTCTAAATCAGTCCCCTTTTGAGAATGAAGATGCCAAATCGTTTATGATTCCTACAATGTCCCCTAGGTAAAGTGGCAGAAATGACTAGTTAGTTCTCAGATATTCCCTTTGTCAACCAAACCCCAAATTCTATATTTGACTGATACATTGTAAATCCATCAACCTTTTTTCTTGACTCTCCCGTCTCCCCATATCTCTTTTAAGCTGTGCAGTACACATTGTGTTTCATCCATCTATATCAAGAGAACACAGAAATGAAGCCCCAACAAGTTAGATTCAGGCAAAGCTATCTCATTGTATCCCTGAAATATCTGTGTCAGAGTAGACAAATATATGTGAAACAATCAGTTGGAAAAAACAAAAATTTACAATGAACATCTAAAAATATCTTCAGCCTTATACAATCATGATTTGTAAATTCACACATATTATGGGGTAAATGTTCCATGTCAACTGTTTTGTGTTGTTTTTGTTTGTGATTGCTTGTTTTAAAGCATAGTCTACCTTACATACTCATTTTGAAAAGTGAACATAGAAAACATGACCACAGAGAGTTACTATTTGTGATTTGATAATAAATACTATTTGATATTAAATAACATATACAACATTAAGTATCTTAACTTCAGTATTTACACGTTTTTCTATGTATCAGATACTTATAGAGACCCTCCTGTGTTCTCACAACTTCAGACAACAAGCAGCTCTTACCAGTAAGTCTAAAGATAATATTGTCCTTGCATCTTTAGTTATTTTCCCTTTATTTCTTAAATATGTTTATAATTAAAATATAATCATATCACTTTATACTCATTAAATAATATTCCGTGGCAAGTAAGATTCTCTCTTATACATACAAACAGACAGATAAATGCATATACACATACATAAATAATGACTATTCAATGTAACAAGGATGATAGCTAGATAGATGACAGATTAATGACTGGAAAATTACAGAGAGATGATAAAAGACTATTATGTGTTAAGATAGATAGATAGATAGATAGATAGATAGATAGATAGATAGATAGATAGNAGATAGATAGATAGATAGATAGATAGATAGATAGATAGATAGATAGATTGTTGTAGAGAGACCCCTTGTTCATTTCCCAGCTTCCCAGACTCCTGAAATAACCACACAGGAACTGTATTAATTAGATCACTGCTTGTCCCATTAGTACTAGATTCTTATTGGCTAATTCTTACATATTAATTTAAACAATCTCCACTAATCTGTGCATCACCGTGAGGTCATGGCCTACCAGCAAAGTTTCAGTGTGTCTGTCTCCGGCAGTGGCTCCATGGCTTCTCTCAACTCTGCCTCCTTTCTCCCAACATTCAGTTTAGTTTTCCCTACCTAGCTAAGTTCTGCCTTGCTATAGGTCCAAAACAGTTTCTTTATTCATCAGTGATATTCACATCATACAGAGGGAAATGCCACATCAATAGTTAGATAGATAGATAAATGACAGATATAGATGGTAGATAATAGCTAGATGAGAGAGAGAGATGATTATAGCTAGAGGACAAATAGAAGATTGATATATGGATGATACATAAAATGATAGAGATAATAGGTGACATAATAGTTGAAAGGAAGGTATAAAGATGACTAATGATTGATAGATGAGCTGAGAAAATCATAATTATGTAATATATGTAGGTAAATGATGAAACATAGAAGTATAGATGAGAGATAAATTGAGACATAAATAAATAAGATTGTTTTGATAATTAGGTAATACAAAAACCATAGTAAGATATTTTTCCCAAAATATGTCATTCCCAAGTGCAGTAATCAGCTCCATTCGGAGATTGGATTTATTTAGTAAAAAAAAAAATTCTATTAACCTTAATCTTGCCAATTGAAATGAATCTCAATTTCTGCACTCTTCCTTATTTTTCTCTATTTTGTTTCTTACTGAAGTGACTCTCTGAGATTTGATGTCTATAGGCTGAAGCTCATTTCTTCTAGGGTCTTCTAGGACTACTTTCTGTTCAACAGCATTTAGACCCTAAATACATACATTGCTCAACCAACAGATTTTATTACCTTAAGATAGGTCATGTGCATACCCTTCTATTTATCATTATGGTTTATTAGTACCTGCACTTCAGTCTTTAGATTACAGTAGGGTCTGGGGAAGGAAATATGAAAGCATTCTAACCTCCCACTTTGAGCTTTAAATAAACTCGTGTAATTAAACATTATTCATTGAATTTTATCCCTTTATGTGCTGTGTGGTTGAAGTTCATTCCTATTTCCTCTAATGTGCTCTATAATATTGCCACAACACATTATTCTTGAGAGGTTTATTGTTAATCTTTATGTTTTTGCTGTCACTTGAGAGGAATAATACTACACATTAAATCAAATGCTTGAGTAAAATTAGTAAACCGTTATTATTTATAAATAAGCAGTTTTTAGAACAAATTTGTCTATACTGTGAATTATGTAGGCATTAAAGGGGAATTTTATTTTTTCTAATGCTCTTATACAGTCATGTTTTAACATATATAATTTAGAAATGATGTGCATTCTTTTCGCTACCATATCACCACTGCAGAGGAAAGCTAATTGGTAGCAAAGTTCTCTGTGGAGAACATATGACACCGAGCTCTGCCCCATTCCCGTTACTAAGTCAATGGTACCTAATACCTAATCCTATCAGATCTTGTACATGTGTCTTTGACAGAGACATTTCTCTGCCAAGATGAAATCTCCTTTGCTGATCATACAATATTGCATATGTTAATTATTTTTATCACTACTATGACCAAGTATCCAACAAGAAGCAACTTAAAAGATATAGTCCATTGTGCCAAGATATAGTCCAATGGAGCAACAGAAGCAGCTGTTGGCTGTGGCATCAGGATTGTAAGGGTACTTGTTCATGTGTGAGTAGATCAGAAAATACACTAGACTAGAAGGCCATGCTGTGAACCTCAAGACACAGCTCAGAGGCTGAGCCTGGTGACCTGAATATGATCACCAGATCCCATATACAGGTGAAAGAAGAGAACCAACCCTGCAATGTTGTTCTCTGACCTCTACACACACAGTGGTATGCCTTCACATAATACCAGCAATATCCATAAAATTTAAAAATAAATCTCAATTCCCACCCATACTCACCAATATCTTTCAATGATCCAAGGCCAAATCAAGCAGCATTCTAATATGGAATGGTAAGTAATTCGTGAACACCTATCCCTAACCAAGGAGCTAGGAGACAGTGGTTTCTGGGTCAGTTTTATTTTTTCAACCTAACAGCTTCATTGATTATTTGGGAATTTCATTTAATCAACCCCAATCACACTCACTTCTGGCCCCTTCCAGGTCCACCCTCCCATCCTTAAAAACTCCTCCAAGTCAAAAATTATACCAAGTCCAATTGGTGGTGTTCATATGCTCACTGGAGCATGGTCAAACTCCCAGTGGCTGTGCCTTAAAGAAAACTGAGTCTCCCTCATCTGACCCCTGCCAGAAGCCATTATCAGCATCTCTATGATATTCTTAAGAGTTCCTCTTCAATGCTTCCTGTCTAGACAGTTTCTTTTGAGGGGACAGGAAAAGAGAGGTTGTCATAGAAGCCTTCTGTGTTTCTCAGTCCCAACTGTGAATCTGCAGTCATCAATACCATTGCACAAGAAGCTTCCTTGCCTTTTACAGTCAGTGGCAGTACAGATCATAAACTTTTACATGATTCTGGAAACAGCACAGATCATGGATATCCACATGGCCTCCCACACCATCATGTACTGCTGGACCTCAGCATAGTTTCTGGTGGTAGCACAGAACATGGACATTAGCATGTTATTCAACACAGCATGGATCATAGACACTATCATGGCCTTCAGCAGAGCACAGGCCACAAACACAAACATGGCCTCAGATGGCAGCATGGCCCTGAGACATCAACATGACTTCAGGTGGCAGCATACCATGGGTATCTGTCGTTTTTCCATCAGCTCAGTAGATACATATGAATCTACTGATATTTTAACTACCATCTGTGGTGCTGCAGGCCATTATCAGTGCCATGCTATTCAGGCCACCTCCTGGTAAGATTTCTGGTCCTGATGGCACTGTCTCTGCTGCTGACAGAAAGTGTAGTTTTTAACTAAGTCTTTGTTGTTCTATTTACCAATAAAGGAGTCAGATGTTGGGGTGAAAACTTGCTAGCTCACAGAGGCCAAGAAGCAACTTACATTTTTTGTCTAGAAATACAGCAAGAGAGCATCTCTCTAGCCATGTACAAAACCAAAAAGACAGGGAAACTCCAAGTCTTTCCCTACTCCTTCCTATGTATCTCTCTATGTGTCTTCCTGGCTACTCTGTACTCTCTATGGCTAATTCTGATCAACTAGTTGCTAACTTTGCCTGCTGATCCAAGGTTGATTTTATTAACACGGTGTCAGATTTCACAGTGCAATGAAAATATCCTGCAACAGACATCCACATGGATTTTAGTAATAACACAGTCGATGAACATCCACAGGGCCTGTGGTGGGAACGTGGCCTATGAACATTAACATAGCTTCAGGTAGCAGCACAGACCATTGAAATCCACATGAATTTGGGGGATAACATAGCCTGGAGAAATCAAGATGACTTCAGGTGTCAGCAAAGATCATAGATATCCACAAGTCCTCTGAGCACAACACAGAGCATGGACCTCAATTTGGCCTCCAGCTGAACTGTAGAGTCAATTTAATTTATGAGTGTGGCTCCTGGTAGGATGGTCAGCTCCAGCATATAACCCCATACCCAAAAGCATATGGTCAAGGGAAATAACCAGATTGGAGTCAGTGGGTTATTACATAAAAGAAAAAGAGAGGCATATAGTTGGTAGGGATGGGGGAATGTGGGTATATTTTGGAGAAGTTATAAGGAGAAACAGGTTTGAGTATATCAAGATTCACTGCCCTGTTAAATATTATCATGGGAAATAAGTGCCTCTTTGGTTGAAACCAAACTTGAGACTTTCCATTCCTCCATCATGTGGGTATTGAGAAAATTTTAATTCCCTATGGCCCATTTTTTCAAAAGTTTGATAGCCAAAATAAGCCAAAATAAGGGTCACAAATGTCACTCTCAGCTTAGAATACCTTTGTGCCTATCAGAATAGTTTCAACAACATTCTCCATTTGCCAGGAATAAGTAATGTTCAATATTCAAGGGAATCCCTAGTTCTATGAACTCAAAAAAAACAAAGTATAGCCAAAAAATAAAAATTACAGTGATGGTGAAAAAGTGACCCCAAGCTAGGAATTAGATCACTGTTCCTGCCATCCTCTGGATTCCAACTTTCTGAGACTCTAAAAGAAGAATTTGGGCAAGCATACCTGGATTTTTTATCCAAAGATACTGTTGTAAAACATATGTGTATTATTGTAAAATGCTAAGTTTTCATCAATTATTTCACACAGTAATGGGAAAATTGGACAAGCAATAGAATGCTAGAATGCTTAGACAATAGTAAGAATATGGAAGACAGAATAATTGGTAGGTATATGTAAGAAAAAAAAGTACCTCAGGATTTTACCCAAACCAGAGAACATTTAATCATCAGTGCAAGCAACTTGAACTAATTTGTAGGAAACACTCTAATTAGCAAGCACCAAACACAAATTCTTTTGATGTTTTCACGGAATATTCACTTATGCTGAGAAATGACAATTTCCAAGTTATTTTGAAAAACAGTAGTCTAAAGAGTTCAAGTTTAAAACCAAAGTAAATCTTAAAAGGAAATAATCAAAACTGAAAAGAAATATAATGGAAAACTAATGTTAGTTAAGAGGAATAAAGGCAGAACTGAAATCATTGACAATAAAGTTGACAAGTTCTAGGCAGAATGGTAATGACACCTCATTGCAAGAGGTTGCAGCTGAAGAACAAGCACATGATGTGTATGTCAACATCACCAGTTACCAGACAAAGGCAATGTAAGAGCAGAGGGACCATCAACATTTTATTTACAACATTGTTTAAAATTTAGTTTTACATTTATTTGTTTATGAAGGCTAGGCAGGTACATCCCACAAACCAGGTTTCTTCCTTACATTACTTCCATCCTGTGGGTCTGTGGGATCAAACCCAGGCTTGATAGGTTGTGACTTTACACACTGAGGCCTAAACTGGTAAACATAAAATAAGGAAGAGTATCAAATGCTTGTGAGCAGATAGAGTGACTAAAACTTTCATGCATTCTGGTGGAAACACAGGTTACTCTCCCAGCTTAGGGCATGTTTGACAGTTTCTTATGAAAAGTAAGAATCATCAGCCTCACTGAGACATAGCGATTCAGCACATAAAAATGTCTATGAAAATGAATTAAGAATGTTCTAGAAATTGCACTTTAATAGTTATAAAACAGAAATAATTAAAAATGCCTTCCTTAGGAAACCATTCTTTTAATACATTCATACAATGAAATATTAGAGCTAGGTAAAGAAGTAAAAACCTAGCTGATCATGGCAGTGCATGGCTATACTGTCAAACCTTCAAAGCCTGGAAGGAAGACTAGTTTGATGTCAGTGAGAGTTTCATAAGTAGAGTCTTGTGGGAACTGGGCTGACCAGTCAATGGTATTGCGGGCAACTTATCCCTATGTGCATGGTCTTCTCTGTGTATGTGACCTGATAAGAACTGAAACAAGGGTGGTGTGTGCTCTCTCTCTTTCTCCCTTTTATGAGGGGAACTGGAAGTTACTGCTTGGAGTTTGCCTTGGCCCTTGGGGAACGAGGTTACAGCACAGCAGTGGAGAACTGGTTCCCAATGGACTCCGATGAGCAGGTGGTGATGAGACCCAGACTCCGCCTTCTCTCTCGTGCATGGATTTGAATAGTCTTTGCTGGCACCCAATGAAACCTGACCCAAACAACCCCATGCCTGGTATGTGGGGCCTGCTGGACTGTACTGCCCCACATGGCTCACAGCTCTCTTCTTTCTAACCCTGCCCGTCAGTCAGGCTGAGCCCTTTCTACCACTGAACTGCCTGATTGCGGCTGTTCCCTGTGAACTCTCCCTGCTGCCATAGCTCTCTATACCCTGGTTTTTTAAATCCCTGTTAAAGAGGAGCACAGAATAGCTGTTGCACCTCTGAGCACTTCCAACCAAATTATGCAGAAATGCTAATTTGCAATGCAAAAATATAATTTGGCCCTTAAAGATCAGATCAGCACCCAAGAAGTATGGGTCCAACACACAGTCAATATTGACTCACTTGACTATGATAAGGCTTGGGTAGGAAAGGTGACTTCCAAAGACTTAAAGAGAAATCAAAACATAAAATGTTAATTTGTGGCAAAGGGGGTCACCTAAAAAGCTACTGCATACAGGGCATACCTAGAAACAATGTTTCTTTTAATCCAAACAGAAGGTCATTGCGTTCTGGAGCCTGCAGAATTTGTAGCAAATGCAGATTGATAAGAAACAAGCAAGGCAACCCGTTGCCTTCCAGAAATGCCTTGAGGGGTCCCTCTCAGGCCCCCATGTCAAACATGGTCCAGTCTATACCACTCACTGTAGGAGAAAATCCTCTCCAGAGCAATTAAAGGATATAAAGCCTATTGTTAAAAAAAAAACAGCTTTGGATGATAAAATAACTTTGGAAGGCAAAACAAAAAATTCCAGGAGAAACCATAAAATGAATATTTTGTCAGACTTCTATAAATGATGAAAGACGAAAGCTAAAGGCATGAATAAATAACATTGTAATCAAAGGTCTTTTGGACAGAGGGAAAGCACTTAAACCAGCATCATGGCATTGGAATTGGTCTCTTCAGAAGGTAGAGGTTCAGTTTTTAAGAATTGGAACCATATCTCAGATAAAGCAGAGCATTAGATGGGTTAAACGTATAGGGCCAGAAGGACAAAGAGAAAAATTGAGACCATATATGCCTAATATAGCAGAAAATCTATGGGGTGATGATTTGTTACAGCAATGGAATACTCAGAATTAACATTCCTCCAATCTCAGTCACAGATAATAATACAACTCATGTTTCTGAGAAAAATATTAAAAGATGCTTTTAAAATGAGTCATCAACCATTCAGGCTATACCAAAACAGTGTGCAACAACTACTGATCTCTCAGATGTACCAGTAGCCCTACCTTCAAAATGGTTAACTGACAAACCTGTCTCGGTTGAGCAATGACTCTTGAGATAAGAGAAATTATAGGCCTAAGAATAGCTGGTAGAGAAGCAGTTAAGTGCTCAGAATATTGAAGAATCAACCAGCTCTTGGAATTCTCCAGTATTAACAAATTGCTATTGTTAGAAAGAAATCTGGAAAATGGGGAATGATAATAGATTTGAAAGCTAAATAAAGTAATTCAGCAAATGGGCTCTCTACAGCCTGGAATTCTTTGTCTTCTCTGTTACCTAAAGGATGATCTGTTACAGTAAGTTATTTGAAAGACTGTTTCTTTCTTATACCTCTTCAAGAAAAGGATATGGAAAATTAGCCTTCACAGTGCCTACTTATAATAATTCTTGACCCATTGAAAGATATCAATAGAAGGTTCTCCCACAGGAATGTTCAATATTCCCACCTGTGCCAATATTTTTTGCAGATCCTTCTCAAGTCTTTGAAGATGTTGGAGACTAGATAATTACAGTTAAAATCTTCTTGATTTTTAGCTAAAAACATATGTAGACTCTTCAGAAACAAGGACAACTGTTAGGGAATCTCTGTAATTTGCCAAATACATATGTTGTGGACATCTTGAGCCTGTTTGTTATTTGATATGTTCTTGTTTGTTGTAGCTTCAACTTTATTTATGTTATTACATTTTCTTTCTTCTGAACAAAACTGGATATTTTTTATTATTGTATGTAGTTTTATATTAGTATTGGAACCTTCTTAATTGGTAAAGAAAAGGAAATGTTGTGGGAACTTGTTTCCATAAGTCAACGATACTAGAACGACTTAGTCCTATGGGCATAGTCTTCTCTGAGTACATGACCACATAAGAACTTAGGGTGAAGGTCATGTTCTCTCTCAGAGAGAGAGAGAGAGAGAGAGAGAGAGAGAGAGAGAGAGCCATGATGACAGAACTGGTAGAGCAATGGCTTGGAGTTCGCCTGGCCCTTGGGTAATGAGGCAGTAGCAGAGAACTGGTTCCCCAATGGGATGGCCAAAACAGCTAGTATTATGCCCTGGACTTCTCCTTCTGTTTTAAAATCATTGTGCACAGATTTCATTTAATAACAGGTAAAACATTTTTCAGGTTTCCTGCTTTAGAGTCTGTCTGGGAAAAAAAAACTAAGCAAAAGATCAGGGACAAATCATTCACATATATAAACTTGTGGATCACTCACTCCCAACATTATGTTGAAAAAAGCTAGGTAATAATTACATATGCAAGGCTAAGAACTGTACAACAATCTATTACTATAAAAATCAGAAAGTTTAGACAAAGAGAAAGAGAAGGCCAAAAAATGGTTGGAGATATTGATTCTAGTTTTAATTTGCAATGTACAAAACTGCTCAAAAGGCACTCATCATCTATCACTAACTTAAAATAATTGTGCTTACCATGCATGGGGCCCACATAATACTGACCCAATAGACAGTCAATAAAGGAAGTGAAAGGGGATTCCAAGGCTCTATTCTGAACAGATGAACTATTAACTAACAATAGATTCTGGTAAAGAGATAATCACTGTTTTTAGTAGTTTATCCATGGCTGACCTCACAAAGAACCAAGGGATAGCTCCAAACTCATACATAGTCTCTCTAAATTCTTAAGTAAAAATAAAAAATGAACTTTCAATAACATGAAAGAGATTTGTAGGGAGGACTGTGGTGCACAAGAGTACTAAGGAGGTTGGGATTAAAAGTGGCCAGAATAGGGCACATTTAGGTAATTAAAATTACATTTAAATATGTGCTTTGCAAAGCATCCTAATTATATTTCAGTTTTAAAATATCAATGAGAGTCTTGCATACTTTTTCAAGGCGCATTGATGTTGTTTTTTAAGTCCTATCATTATTTTCAGTTATTCTTCTAAATTAGTCTTTCACTTAGAATAGTGTTTTTGGTACTGCAGCAATAAAATCCTTTGTATGAAATAAAATGTATTGAGATACTATCAGATAGAAAGAAGTGTCATCACTGAGCCCCATTAAAATGATTATATGGAAAGATGATTTTAGAGACTCAATTACGCATGTCTTTACTAATAATTCTGATAGCCATAACAATACAGATAGCTCATTTCTTTAAGTACTACAACACTTATTGTGCAATTTATGTGTTATATCATCCTCAACTTTCTTTTGCTCACAAGGAAATTAACCTTCAGAGAGGTTATACAACCTGCTCACCATCTTATAGTAGGTATGTATGAACCTACCATTAATGAAAGACTAATTATGTAGACATTTCTCAACCAATATGACAGACTGTGCCTTAATTGGGCATGTGATTTCTTGATAAAATACACAGTGGTAACCAAAAATTCTTATGCAGAATGACTAGATCATTTTCTATGGATATAATATATGTGTACATAATACTAATTACATGATGTAATTAGTATTAGTATGTATGTATGTAATTAAATATTGTTGTTCTATATAAATATATATCAAAAAAATGCTAAAAAGATTAGACCTTGTTCCATGTCTTCAAGGCTGCTGTCTTAGTATCTAATGTAGGTATTTGAGAAAGGAAGGCAGAAATACTGTTGAGGAGATCTAGTCAACTGGGATACACAGGGGTTATTTACCCTCAAAACCTCAGACCATGAGAAAACTCATTATTTCCTGTTGATTGTTGTGCAGCTAATTCTCAAACTGAAATTCCCCTCCAGAAGGAAGGCTCATAAGACTCAGAAAGCTAAAGAAACTTACAAGGTTCACAGGCTGAGAAAACCCAAGTGTCTAACAAGGGCCCTCCCCAATGTAAAGTGGTGAACATTCATTATGAGTAGGAAAAAACCTGGTCTCTAGGGCTGCCTGCATGCTAAGGAAGAATTACCAGGAATGCAGTGTGGGTGAACTGTCATACATGATCACGCATGCTGGGTGAGGCTTCTTGGTGAAATAGTTGTCTTAGAATCACCTACCTTTCTGCTGGTAACCCCAATGAACCCAGTGCTTCACTAAGCTAGTCTTAGAATAATAGCATCTGTGTGTTTGTGCTCAGTCTGTCATTGGTCTTTCCTCTCTTCATGACTCCTTAGGGGAAAAAAAACACAGGAATATTGGAGGCCTTTCATCATGGGGCTGAACACACATCTATCCCTGAACTGGAAGTGGGAAAGTAATATCCAAGGGAAGGAAGGACAGTTGTAGGCACAGCTGTTCTTGTGTAAACAGTAAGCAGAAAGGTAAAAAAAAAAGACATGCTGCTTCCTAGCCCTCAGAGCTTCCTCAAGATTCTTCAGGATCAAGTTAAACTAGACTAACTGATGCCTTGTAGAATCACCCTGACTGACTTAATGATGGGTTCTGCTTATAATCAGATATATCTAATCATAACTGCACATCACAAATCTTGCTTGTTTTTATATTGTCCAGTGTGGACAACAATAAAAAAACTACTGGAAACTTGTTGTCTTGAAAATCTTCACATAAAAATTTGAGTTCCTGTCAGTACTTCCTAATGTTTCTGTTTAAGTTGGTTTCTGGAGTTTGAAGGCAAAGCTTTCAGCTCCATAAGTTCAACAAAGGAGTTCAGCTAATATCCCCAAGCCCCAATTCAAGAGAGGAGTATAGGAAAGGCAAAGAAAGATTTAATAAATGTGGTACATTGTGATGAGGGATGGACAAAAGGCTCCAGTGAACATAAATCTGTCTTCAGAGTATGGTGTAGGAGTTCCTTCTGTTTGTGTGTTGCTTTCATTGGGTAATGAATAAAGAAACTGCATTGGCCTAGTCTTGATAGGACAGAACTTAGGTAGGCAGAGTAGACAGAACTGAATGCTGGGAAGAAGGGCAGAGTGTCAGACGCCATGGATCTCCTGCCTGAAATGGACACCGGTTAGAATCTTGCCGGTAAACCACAGTCACATGGCGATACACAGATTAATAGAAATGGATTAAATGAAGATGTAAGAAATAGCCAATAAGAAGTTAGAGCTAATGGGCCAGTCAGTGTTTGAATGAATACAGTTTCTGTGTGATTATTTCAGGTGTAAGCTAGCCAGGCAGTCGAGATGACAAGCAGCCTGCTCCTTCTGTTACAAGAATACACCATAAACCTTAGGTTACGACCCAGGGAGAACTGATGTGAGAGCCAGAAGGTATCCATAACTAAGTAATCCTGGTCACAGTGTCTTCTGGTTCATCACTGTCTCAGTCCAGGCCCTGCAAGGTAGTCCAAAAGGAGAAATTTTGTTTTTATAGAATAATTATCCCTGCTCTCTAGGGAAGCCCCATGATTACAGAATATTGCTTTCATGTGGTGATAGGGGCTAATTGTGACATAAAAATCCTGGAACCAAGTTTGTTACAACAACCAAAGATCTTTATGTACCTTTCAGAGGACTTGAAAAGGTCATTTAAAAGCTAGTAGGATACCACACTCACATTTTTTAAGACAGTCTCTCAATCTGTATCCTTAGCTGACTTGAAACTGACAATCTAACCCACAATGACCTTGAATTCCTACCAATTCATCTTCCTTAGCAGTCTTAGTCCTAAGTGTTAGAAATACTTGTAGGAAGTACTACTCATTAATAAAAACTAATTCCCAGACTTTGCTGTTTTGCAAAGGAGCCCAAGGTACTTCACACTGTTGACAATGCCCCTGTCTTGGATTCCTGAGAGCTCAGAATTTAGGCATGCTCCAACATGCCTGGATCAGTTACTCTTATCTTTGTGCTTTAGTCTTCAAAGAGAATGAGTTAGGTTGGAAATAATTTGATTTTTAGACGAGTTCTTGAATGATCAAGATGTCTATGTGCCTTTGGAGGTAAGCATATGACCCAAATTAAAGGATAAAGATACAAAAGAAAGACAGGGACTAGGCTTCTCACTCCCTCACCACTGTTTAGCTAGCTTGTGGCATTTTGGGCCCACTTGAATAGCTGATACTTTCTAACCAAAGCAATTTTTATGTACCTGTTACAAAAATTGAGAGAGAATAATTACATTTAAAACATAGAACAGAGCTTGGCACATGACTATTGCCCAATAAATGTAACTATTATTAAAGAACAAGCAAAATCTAAAAGATTACAGAAGTACAGCCATAATTTTACTTAACTGGTTACAGTTATCAACTAAAATATCTTGTGACTGTGGATTTATAATAGAATATACTGGTGAAATTTATATTTGGAAATAAATGTAGCTATAAATATGCTTTTTATAATTGCTAAAAATTGGCATGTATCAATGGAAAGTCTTTTTCACACAACTGTTTTTCAAGTGAGTTTGGAGAGAAGGTCATCTCCAACTGGCCCTTGTCTTTCCTTCTCTAAGAAAGAAGAAGGAAGTAAAGATATCACATTAACATGGGAATAACAAGAACAGGATAGATGGACAGAACATGGGAGTTAAAAAGAAAAGAAGTTTGCCATAGGAGCAGAAAACCAAAGGAGAGGCTATCACAGTCTCAGGAATGAGTTCTGCCTGAAATGTTCCTGAGGTAAGCCACCCTCCCCTAAAACTTTCATCCCTAGTGACTATTGAGACTTGAGTTTGGCAAAGCTTAGTATCATCCTTAGTAGTCAAGGACCTATCAATACCACCCATTCCTGTCAGGATCGTGTTCTGGAGCTACCCCAGTACTAGGGTGATGCCTGTACTCCACTGGGACAGACTCATGTTTTGGCCTGATGATACGAACACACAGCTCAAAGAGAATAGAATACAGTTCCTTCCAGAGACTATGAGGAATAGTAAAAGCACCAGAATACAGCTTTATGTTACCACAAGTTCTGAGATCCAATGTGGTAAACAGTTTGATGAAAATTTCATAGTAATAAAGCAAATATAATCAAAAGTCCAGGTACTTTTCAGACACATTGGTGAAAATTTTAGACTCATCAAAGAAAAACTTGAAATGTCAGCTGTGGGTTTATGATGCTATCTGTTGGTGTTCTTTGTCTTTTGGTTGGTGGAAGCTCTTTGCATGTTTGTGTATCCCAAAGGGTTTACATAATGGCTCACAAAGGTGTTAGCTCATACTCAAAGTAGTCAATGATTAGCTATGAAGAGGACTAAAGACATCCAAGATAATTTAGCTCAGGCCTTGTAACAGTCCAAACCCCCTACAGTCCTTGAAATTCCAGGTTTCTGTCCTTGCAGAAGATTCAGTGGAAAGTGCATCTTCTTGCTCAGAATTTTCTCTTTTTTTAATTTTACTTTTTTGAACTGCCTTTTTTCATTTTACATATGAATCCCATTTTCCACTCCCTCCCTTCCTCCTATTCCCTCTGCCTTTCCCCCACCCTTTCCCCATCCTCTCTTAAGAGAGGGTAAGACACATTGCTTTGAGGAAGGAACAAGGCCCTCCCTACTATATCTAGGATAAGCAAGGTATCCCTCCAAAGAAAATGGGTTCCAAAAAGTCAGTACACGCAGTAGGAATATATCTTGGTGCCACTGCCAGTGGCCCCAACGTCTACCCCAGCCATACAACTGTCACCCACATTCACAGGGTCTAATTTGGTCCCATGCTGGTTCCTTTTCTGTCTGAGTAGAGTTGGTGAGCTCCCATTAGCTCAGGTAGACTGTTTCAGTGGGTGTCCCCATCATGGTCTTGACCTCTTTGCTCATATTCTTATTCCTCCCACTCTTTGACTGGACTTTGGGAGCTCAGTCCAGTGCAATGCTGTAGGTCTCTGCCAATGTTTCCATCAGAAGGTTCCATGATGACATTTACCCAGAATTTTCTTTTGCATGTATGAGTCATCACTGACTGTAATGTTGACCCTAGTGTACCCAAAGATCAGTAAGTCCTTGTGATTTGAGACCAATACTGAATCTGGTTTAGTATCAGCCTAGATGGATAATCAAATATCTGCAGTAATACAACCCCAAATTTAGGCCATATATCACTGTGTATGATCATAAGTCAAGGTCTAAATATTAGAATTTTCTGTAGAACTTAGCTGCTGCTAAAAATGAACACAAGGATCTAGTCTATATTCCCAACTCTATTTACAGAAGAAGTTTCTTGCATTTCTACATGTCAGGGGAAGACAGGTGCTTCAAGTCTGTCACACTTTTATTCCAGTCAATATCAATGACCAGTTAACATCTTTGTGAACCAGGACAGAATCTCAAAATAGGCAGCATAGAGTAGTGTGGGCCATTTTTCTACTCTAATATTGTACTAGTCTTGGGGGTTGTGAGCTCATAGTTTTTTATTATTTAAATGTGATTTAGTAGCTTGAAATTGTAAAGTCCCCAAATCTTGGAGTATATGAGCACAGGCTGCTACCTCTCGACAAAGAGGCAATCCAGGCTGTAGGATGATGGATTCTAATGCTTCTTTCGAAGCAATATGCCAACAGAGTGAAGGGGACAAATCGTCGCTTCGATTTCACTCCAGTATTTCACTCTAGCATCAGACATCAAGCAAATGATTGTACTAGGTGCACTCCTGTGCTGAAATTCTGCAAGTGATTATGAGCTGAGAGAAGTAAAAAGGCTGTTTAGAATTTCTAGAATGAAAACATAATCAAAGTCAGATTGGTGATGCTAAAAAACCACCAATGCTTCACTGAAAATGGCAGCATTCTCAGGAAAATGTGACCTCACCTAGTTCTCAAAGTAACGTACTGCCTATTTCATCTGGGAGAATTCTCAAAGAGAGAATGGAATACAGTTGTGCTATGGGAATGACATGAGCATGAAGGAAGCAAAGAGAAACTTAAAGTGCAAGGGAAAACATTAAGCAGTGTGTGTGTGTGTGTGTGTGCGAGCGCGCGTGCACATGCTCACATTTGTGTAATTGTTGAACATGTGTTCTTCCTAATGGTCACATTCTGTAACAAGAGCACTTGGGTATAGTTGGGTATATGTGTGCATTCTAAGGAAGAGGGCCAAAAGGTCAGTTGTCTTCACTTGAGGGAAACGAAACAAGTAATTTCTCAGTAGTCAATATGTCTAACATACAAACTCTCTGAAATCCCACATACAAATGACAAACTGTTGTGTAGTAGTCCAGAAGAGGTGAATCTAGCTTTATCTAACCATATTAAAAATACACTTATCTGTAGATAATCTGTAAGAAAGATAAGAGAAGCAAAAAGAAAAAAAAAAGAATCTAGGATGGTCCAAAATTATATGATCAGTATGAAAAGTCTGTGTTGTTTCTAGTGATGTTTCTATGTACTGTTAAAGTCTAATTCAAATGTTACATATTATGGAATATTATTTATCAAATCCTCAAAATGTAAAAGTTAGAAATATATTTCATAAAATATATTTGAGATATTTCATTAAAATTATAAAAATATTGCCAAGTATAATTTTAAACATTTAAAATAATGCAGAATTTAAAAGTACTTATGGATCAGAATCTCAACAATATTCATTTTAAGTTGTCATTTTCCTTCAAATTGATATGAAGACTCAAAATTAAATCAATGAAAGTCCTCGCAGGTCTTTTTTTTTTTTTTTGAAGAACTAACTATTGAAATGGAAAAACCTCATTAAAACAACAAAGGGCAGTATTAACTGACCCAATTAACTGACCAACACATAAATACATGCACACATACAAAGACTTTGAAAAATAAATAAATGAGTTAAACAAACAAGAAAGAAAGGAAAGGGAAAAGGAAAGAAAGGCCAGTGTTGAAAGTGTTACACTACTTTGTTTTAGTTCTTAATAGCACTCAATAAATAAGAGTATAAATAGACATCCTGATCAATAGAACAAAAAACAGAGAGTTCAGAAATAGGCACATAGTCCATTGACTCTGTAAAAATGACAAGGACATTCACAAAACCCTGCTAAAATAATGATATTAAAACTACTACATTACCTACTTTATTCTTTTTAACTTTTGACTTTTTAACATAAGATACAGTGTAACAATTTTCCTCATGACATTTTAATACATAGTTTTTATGATAACACTCTCTGACCTTCCTATCAGCCCCTATGTAATTTTCCTCTCTAAGAGTCCACTCTCATGTCTTTAAGAGTTCTTTTTACTTTCTCGTTTTTTTTTCTGGTTTCACAATCTCAAAAGCAAAATAAAAATAAATCTTGATCCTAACAATACTTGGTAGAAGAATACTAACTTAGAATAGGCCACAAAATATATTTTAAAATAAAAATAATAAATTTCAGTAAAATTATATCTTTTATAAATTAGACATTAAATATATAAAAGATATAAAAGAGACAATTAATAAATTGTACTGCAACAAATTTGGGAAGTTTCATTCTTCCAGATACTTTTGAAAAGGAGAAAATAAACAAGCTAATGAAAGAGATTATTTGTAAAACATAGATGATATGTTAAAAAAAGAAACTGCATGGAATATAAAATGACTTTAATCTTAATAATAAGAAAGAAAACAATTGAAGAAAATATGATGAACAGAATTGAATGAAAAGAACAAGCAACGCATGCAAATGTGTATGAACTCACGATTATTAATCACTAATGAGCTCTAAAATACAAGGCAATAGACTAGATTATACTCAACACAATGGGAAGAAATTAAAATATCAATAACAAGGGTTGTCAAGATGATGGTGTAGTTTACAACCTGATATGTTAGCACAGTAGATGTAAATTTTGGCACTACTTTGGAAAGGCTCTGAAAGTGACTTAAAATATTAGATGCTTCTTTTCCATATACTAAGCCATTTTACTCCTGGAATGAGATCAACTGAGAAGACACATTAGCTCACTCATTTTTAGTTATGCATATTTTGTAGTAGTTTGCTCAAAATAACTTAAAAAAGAAAAAGAACCTACCTCTTCATCAAATGATAAATACATTAATATGCTACATGTATATGCAAATATAACATTAGTAATAAATTTGACTTACAGGACTTGGGAGGTGGAGACAGGAAGATAATTTCAGCCAAATTATCAAAGTGACATATTGTTGAAGTATATAGACAAACATAATAACAAGCACATTTTGTGTTAGATCCTGTGATATATGGTAGAGTGTCAAAAAGCCCAGCAGTAGAAGAGGATAAACCCAGATAAATCCAGTTTTAGGTCTTTCACAGTGTTACTGTTCATTGAGCCCGTGTCTAATTATTTAAAGTGTCAGAATTTGAATTATTTCTCTGTTCTGGGTTTCTATGTTTTGGACCTGTAACAAGGCAAGGCAGACTTTTAGCAATAGTCTTCCCCAAAACATTAAATTCACAGAAAAAGAATTCTCTGAAAATGAATGTTTTATTTCTTTTGATAACTGCTCTTCTGTAGATACTGTTTGAGATATATTCCCATCCCTATACCACATTATCTACAACATTTCCATTTTGAAATAGCTGTCTCTGTCCCTTCAGAAAACGGAAGAAAAGGGGACAGATATATTGTTACTATATATAGTAAATATTTTCATTATGAAAAAAGTAAGGGGAATTACAGACAAGCACCACAGGCAGAGAGTATTAACATTTTAGATAGACACATACATAGAGAGCTATGCCAGTTATATTATTTATTGTATTAAGATGTGTGTGTGTGTGTGTGTGTGTGTGTGTGTGTGTACCTAAGGAGATCAGAGGATCCTTTGGACCTGTAGTCACAGTCAATTGCTACCTACCTGGTATGGGTGCCAGCGACTATACTTAGGCCACTCTGCAAGAGCACCAAGCATTCTTAAACACTGAGCCATCTCCCCAGGCCTCTGCGTTATTTTTCTTAGTACGATAGTTCCTATGTGAAACTCAAGGGCAGGAGATTAATGCATTAAGACCACTTTCTTTCCTCAACAACCTCTCCTTGAGAAAAGAAGTCTCAATGAAACCATTTCTCCTGAAAGTTGAAAACTCTACCAACCACAAACCCCATACAAGGAGTAAAATGTCTCTCTTAAAAATAGGACTCAAGTTCCACATTCTATTTCACTTAAATCTCTTTGGTTAGAAGTCCAACACAAACTTCCTTTACCCACAGGTAAGATTTAGAGAAAACAATCCATATCAAAGAAGCTCAGACACTGAAATAGCCTAGCTACACCCACACTCCAGGCCAAATTACATACATTGTGAAGATTAAAACAAGGGAAGAAAGTGGTTGATCTCGGACGATACTATATATATAATATATTTGTGTGTGTGTCTGTGTGTCTGTCTGTGTGTAGGTATGTCTATACCTTTTGATTTCATATCCTTATTGTCAATTCAACTCTATTTAGCTAGAAACAGATCTAGACTTAATGACTATCTTTGAGTTAATCTATATAAACCAGTATTAGTACTTAAACATTTATACTTCCTTACATAACAAACAAATTTTATGGAGAAGGAATAAAAAGTAAAAATTCTATTTGTTAAGTTGGGAGCATAGACCCCAGCCCCAGACCTGAGAGATGCATTGGTCTGGACTCCAAATCCTAGCATGCCAGGTCCTGACCCCTCCTTGGGGGTTCAGGACCACTCCCACAGGCTATTTAAGTGAGCTCCCAAAAGAGGAACACCTGAGAACCCAGGAATCCCATTAAACCTGGATATTTTTTATTTGGCTTGTTGTGATTTGGCTTGATTGGGATTTTTGTGTCGGTAGAGAGCTCGAGTTAGGAAAAATTCCTAACACTATTATGTTCATGGGTTACAAGTTTCAGTATTATGAAAATATAGGTTTCTCAAAATCTGTCTATAATTATTATTGTGATTTCTAATATTCTAGCAGATTTTGTGTTCCAATTGATCACTCAGTGAATTATTGTGGGCCTGCACAGGAAAGAACAGCAGAGGAAATCTGGCACAGAAAGCATGGAGGAAGCATGATTCTAGATGGCAGTTCTCAGTATACCTAACACACTGTTGAATCACAATTGATAAAACTCATAGACACAATATTGGGGTTCAATCTGAAGACCAGAAAAAGAAGAGTGGTCAGCCACTGTTTCTTACTTCAACCTCAGTCCGAAAATGGTGATCCTGACACCAGGAAACCTCAAAAAGAGACTGAGAGCAAGAACTGTCTCCTCCAATTTTATAATCCTCTCTAGTTCTGGGATTTAGGGCACACAACACTACCACCTGGCTTCTATGGCAAAGTAGTGTGGCTACTAGGATTAAAGGTGTGTGTCATTGCTGCCTGGTCTGTAAGGCTGGCCAGTGTGGCTGTTTCACGTTTCTGATCCTCAGGCAAACTTTATTGATTAAAATACAAATAAAATGCCACTACAGAGTGTACTAATACCAGAAGTAAATAAACAAATAGCACAAAACATCTTTCACAGTCAACTCCACACACGTGTGACCACTTTATTGATGGCAAAGCTTATATACAATAAAATGTGAAATTCTGTCTTTAAAAAATGGTTCTGGGGCAGGAGAGATCTCTGATGCAAAACACATGGCACCACAGACATATGGATCTATGCTAAACACTTATACATCTAAACAAAATAGATATAAATTATTTTTTAAACTGTTATGAGGTGCAGAAAAATGTATCAGTAGTTAAAACATCTGCTGTTAGTAGAGAGGATAGGAGATTTCCAGAACACACACCAGACTGTCCCAAACTGTCTATAACTCCGGTTCTAATGGGTCTGATGCCCTCTTTTGTTTTACCACCTACACACATGTGGCACACACAGGTGAGCATGCACAAACACAAACATAGGCAGACGTTAAAAATAAGTCTGTGCTGGATAGCTTTATGTCAGCTTGGCACACACTAAAATCATCTGAGTGGTCCTCAGATAAGAAGGTACCTCCATAAGATCAGGCTGCAGACACCTGTAGGGCATTTTCTTACTTAGTGATTGATGGGAGGTCCAGGCGTTTGTGGTGGGGCTATCCCTAGGCTGGTGGTCCTGGGTTCTATAAGGAAGCAGCCTGAATAAGCCATGGGGAGCAAGCCAGTAAGCAGCATTTGTCCATATAGCTTCTGCCTCCAGGATCCTGCGCTGCTTGAGTTCCTGCCCTGAATGCTTTAGATAATGAACTGTTACATGGAATTATGAGTAAAACAAACCCTTTACTCCCCAAGTTGCTTTGGCCATGGTGTTTCATCAAACACCATGTTTTGTTTCACAAAAACCTTTGTAAAAGCAGTTCTGAGTCTGAGATTTTCCTGCTGAAAGACTGCGCTTCCCAGCCTTTGAAGATCACTGAGGTCATTTTCACTCTCTAAGGGGCCACATCTCATCTTACCCCTGTAGGCATTTTGGCCAACTGCAGATGTGGGTGATAACTTGCCCCTTGGCTGTGAAAAACATGGTCCTGCCTAAGATCAGAACAAGTCATTCTTTCTTTACAATATCTGTCTCTCTACAGCTGGCTTTTAGTAATCTAAGAGAGTCTATGGGCATTCAGAGGGAGAAACACAATATTGTCTTCCTTCTAAAATGTAAATTAAATAATTGTAGAACTTAATGAAAAACCTAAAAAATAACTAATTCAAAATATGGCATAGAAATAGATAAACATTATTTCAGGATGTCAAAATTAATAAGAAAGAGGCCATGCATTTGAAATACATCAAGGAGAAATGTATATAAGGGATTAGAGCGAGGAAAGGGGGTGTAATTATATTGTAATCTCAAAAATAAAGTGATAAAAAACAATCTCTAGGAAATCAAAGGACATAATGTGCACTTGAAGAAAAATTTGTATTTTCATTCTATGAAGATGAAATTGTTTGATAAACCTTACTTCAGTCATCCATTCTGTTACATTATGGGTATTTGCATTATTTCCAAGTTTGGGTAATTTAAAATAATAATACTATTGATAATAGAGGATCCACACCGTAGACTACACCACACACAGACAAACACACACACACACACACACACACGCACACAGAGAGAGACAGAGAGAGAGAGAGAAGTCTCACATGCACATGCATGTGCACATAAACACCCACACATCAAAAATAGCAGCAAGCATCCTTAAAGGTGAACAGATACCATAATACGTGATATTTAGGTAAGTAGACCATTGCAGATAGCATTTGCCTTTAGTATGTGATATGGAATATTTGAGGAACAAAAGGATCCTATCTATTCATTGAAACTTAGGACTGATGAGTAGAAGGGAAAAAACAAACATCTAAACTTATAAGTAAAACCTCTGTGTATGTGTATTTGCTTGTTTGTATGTGTGTGTATGTGTCTGTGGTATGTGTGTGTGCTATATGTGTGAGCATGTCTGCCCTTGAGAGAAGCCAGGGGAATATAAGCAAGAAAATGAATAAAAAGTTAGAATTTAAGGTCTGTGTAGAATTGCTCATTCTGTGATTTAGAGACGTGGAGTTCTGTGGCAAGTAAAAGAGAGTAAGTAATTGGCAGAGAGAACTTGGAGAGCAGACGGGGACTTCAGGCTTTCATTACTTATTTATTGCATTTACTCATTTATTCAACAAATGCATAATGAATGCTACTACAGTGTTGTGCAAAGGGCATTGGGAGGTGCTAAACAAAAATAAATCCATGTCTAGAGTGAAGCGAAACAGACCATTGTCATAAGGAGATCTTTGGAGAAACACAAACGGCAGTGAGCGTGATTATAAATAAATATTTATGCAGAGAGGTAGTAGAAATGGAGGAAATAGTTGTGCCTACAGAATGATGATGCCAATAACTATAAAAGTGAAAATAAGTAAAGGCTCTGAAGTAAGCTGCGCGCTATTTGTAAGGAGAGCCTCGGGGCTCTCAAGTGAATGCTGTTGGTAAATTAACAAGAAAATCATTCTTGTTCAACACAGACTCAGCCTTAGCTTTGAAAGTTGCATATTGTGGCCAACACTCAGTATACACACAGAATTCACATTGCTGCCCTTCCTAAGTGGAGATTAGTGTCTGTTTGCACTTTTCTCAAGTGAACCTGGGTTTGGATCCTAATAAGCACGTACTCTTTCTGAAGCACTTGCTTTTTTTATAGATCAAGTGAAGGCAGTAATTGTGCTTGCATTATCACTTTCCTCGTTTGTAGTGAGTAAAATACTAGTAATTACCATGCAAAGATACTGCAGGGTTTCAACAAAGAAAATTGTATGTTACGTCCAGCTTAAGTTTTGGCAGATAAATAGCATTCAGGAAATGTTTTACTATTTATCCTAGCTCATTTCAATATTTTCTTTTCAGTACCAAGTGTTTGACCACTGAGTTATTTCCCAGCCCTCCTTTTCAATTTTATTATTATTATTATGATTATTAAAAATTTCCATCTCTTCCCCTCCTCCCAATTCCCTCCCCCCTCCTGCCCTTCCCCCCTCCCCCTTCATTTCCAGTCCAAGGAGCAGTCAGGGTTCCCTGCCCTGTG
>LOEQ01010733.1:21109-34288 GCA_001685075.1 Bramus lutescens | reverse complement strand
CTCTTATAACTTATATTAGCCCATAATACTTGTCTGTGTTAGCCACTTGGCTTGCTACCTTTTTCAGTGAGGCAGTCACATCTTGCTTGCTCTGTGTCTGGGTGACAACTGCAGACCATTTCCTCTTCCCAGAATTCCTGTTCCCGTTGCTCTACCTCCATTTCCTGCCTGTCCACCCCACCTATACTTCCTTTCTGGCTTCTGGCCAATCAACATTTTATTAAACAAGTACATGAAACAAATCTTTACAGGGTAAAACCATTGTCCCACAGCACATCAGGTAGGGAAACAAACACTACTGTCTGTAGTTAATGAGAGACAACATGATTCCATATATGTATTTCTACCTTAGGGAAAAAATCAGGTCAGGGAAATGAAGTATCTTAATGGACTGATGTTTGGCAAAAAATCAGTTAAAATTTTCAGAGTGCAACAGCTCCTTTTCATGGTACAAAAAATCCACACATGCCCTCAAACGCATTCCAAAAAACACCTTAAAACCTCCCAAGCTTATATTATCATTTTAGGTAAGAGAAATATAACTCACTAAAATGATTTGAAAAAACTTTTAATTTCTTTATAAAGCATAATTGGATTTTTACATAAAATGAAAAACTTACTTGGCATAGGGAGTTTGGAATGTGTTCATAGTGACATTAAAAGCAAAAAACTGCAAAAACAACTCTGGAGCCAAAAGCTGTCAATTTGATTGGAAGAGTGTTTTGCTTTAATTTTGCTATCGATGCTCCCTTTCCATTACTCACAGCTGTTAATCAGCTCTGATTGAGATAAAGCACCAAAGTCTCCTCTTCTACTCTATCAGCAGCTGGTTGGTGACCACCTACTATGTTCCAGGTATCTTGGAAGCTGCAATCTATGTGCTAAGATAGGTACCTAAAGGCGCTAGTTTAATTCAAAGTCCAAAAAGCCAGACTCAGAAGGCATTCATTGACAGTGTTAAATGGGTGTGTGGGGGGGCGTATGTGGTGGATATTTTCCTTCCTCTTCTTGAAGGAAAATAAGCCCATGCCAAACCATTGACCAAATTTTCTTCAGAAGAAAAAGTCAAGAGAAACCCTGCAAGTACTATGAGTACTTTTTAATTAAATTTTTTGAAGCCAGCATTAACCATTACACCATCATCCAATTAGGTTTTATAAAAGTAGTCATTCAGAAGTAATGGCTGATGCTTGAAAGTCGTGATGTGAGTTAGAGAAGCTGGGTGAAGTTTACTCTTTCTTCTCCAGCTGCCTGAAGGTTGTCTAGCAGAAGAAAAAGATAAACTTCCAGCAGCTGCATTCTTCTTCCCCTCCAGCAACATGTCTCATAAATTCAAATTCATCAAGCCGACAGTGGTGGTGCATGTCTTTAATCCCAGCACGTGGGAGGCAGAAGTAGGCAGATCTCTGTGAGGTTGAGGCTAGCCTGGTCTACAAGAACTAGTTCCAGGACAGGGTCCAAAGCTACAAAGAAACCCTGTCTGGAAAATAAATTCAAATTAATCAAAATGGATACCTAGATTCTGATAGGTATATGAATTATAAAGACCAAGACGACTGTTGCAAAAGGACAAAGCAATGACACCAGTTAATTCTGACTTTTCAACTGTGACTTTATTCATACTTTTTCTGTGGAGAATTATATTGAAAATCATCCCAATATCAATTATACATTTGGTATTAATTAACCATTTCTAACTTCAGATATTCTCAAGCCCATTACCTTAACTGACTGAACACAGTGCCAGCAATGAGTTGTCCACCTTTCCCCCTGTAATCCAATCCTGGCTGAGATAACACATCCATGGGAGACCTTCATAAGCTCCAGTGTTCTCTGTGACATCTGATTTCCTTCCCTGGCTGGAGACATAGGCATATCCTCAAATGCATCCTTGTCTGTCTTTCTGAGGCCTTCCTCTTCTACTAACTGCTCTACAGACTGGTGGCTCATGTGTTTACCCTGGAAGTTACTGGTCACTCTAAGTGGACAGTCCTCAAAGCCTGAGGAAATCAGCCCACACCACACAATGCCTCAAGCTTTCTATCTATGGCAGAGTTAAGAAGCCAGTGCTGAGCTGTGGTTCTTACATCTTAATTTTTTATTCTCCCCAGTCCTGGCTTCTTAATACTACTTGTAATGTATGTTTTATCTCACTAGATATAGAAGTAATATACTGTCTTTCTTCAGGGAATTTTTTAAAAATATTTTCCTCTAGACCCCATACCTCTGTCTCCAAGTCCATTGTGTCTATGTCTCCTTTGCTCTAAGTTGTCACTTCTAATGAAACTCTTCTCTGGGTTGAAAGGGCAGCCTCTCTGCTCTTTAAGGCCCCACATGTCGCTGTAGATAGACTGTTCTGTCTCTTTTCAGCACTCTTGCCTCCAGGCCTGGTTCTTTGAGGCTATCTCTCCTAATGAAGCTCATTTATGCATGTAACATAACTTCATCTCCTTTCCCAAGCCAGCCAACTTTCAGCTTCTCTTGTTATTATATATTGTTTTTTCCAAAATTGGGCTTGTGGTCAGATAGATAACTATTCCTTCATTAAAGAAAATGCTTTGAAAACCTCCTGTAAGCTCTGGCTCTTGACAGCAGCTTGCCTTTCACCTCCCAGCATATTTTCCAGATTTTTTTTTTTGTGGTAAGCAAGAGCAAAACAAGATAAAGCAGAACAGAATTTCCCTGGGTGTTTATGGAGTGTTTCTCTCGTCTCTGTCTTGTCTTATTTACCACCCTTCCTTTATTTAGTTCTAGTCCCCATTGTTCCTCCAAGCATCATAACCACAACAAACCATGACTCTGTCATCACTGAGCAGCGTGGTCCACTCTCAGCTCTCCCGCTGGACATCCAGGGCCTTCGGGATCATTCTTTGCCCTCTCTATCTGAAATGGCAGATGAGCAGGGCTCTTCTCTGCTTTCCCTTACTTGAAAGGATGCTTCTTATCAATCTGCCTTTGGCTCTTCTCCTTGTCCTGATCCATACTATTAGAGAGCTACAGAGCTTAGGCCTCGGTTATCTTTTTCTGTGTGCACTCTCACAGTTATATCACTCTCTACCAATATTTTAGACATTGATCACA
This sequence comes from Bramus lutescens, assembly GCA_001685075.1. NCBI lineage: Eukaryota > Metazoa > Chordata > Mammalia > Rodentia > Cricetidae > Bramus > Bramus lutescens. Next base: position 31,207 of record LOEQ01010733.1, on the reverse strand, counting down.
TGCTGAACTCCCGACTTTTTCTAGTATTGACCTTTCTTCCTGAGCATAATATATAGACAGGGAATCCTCCTTCGTTTCCTGGATGTTCAGACCCAAATAATCACACAAAACTATATTAATTACCACACTGTTTGGCCAAGGGCTTAGGCATCTTTCTAGTTAGCTCTTATATCTTAAATTGACACATTTATATTAATCTATATGTCACCATGAGACTATGGCTTACAGGTAAGGTTCCGGCATCTGTCTCCTTCTGTTGCTACATGGTGTCTCTGACTCTGCCTTCTTTCTTCCTGCATTAAGCTTACTTTTCTCTGCCTACCTGTATTCTGCCCTACCATAGGCCAAAGCAGCTTCTTTATTAACAAATGGTAATAAAACATATTCACAGCATGCAGAGGGGAATCCCACATCAACAATATCTTTGATTATCAGTTTACTTGATACTTATTCACCTATGAGTATCTAATGGACTCCTGAAATCTAACTCATGTAGACATTATTTTAAATTTTCTGTTTGTCTTCCTTAGATTTACCTATTGTTGAAGGTTTCCCAGGTCATTAAAATAACACTATGCATGAGCAAAGATCTGTTTGTTGTCACTAAAGTAAGGACAGAGATACGGAATGTGGTTTCATCCTCATGCATATTTTTATATTCTAATTAATAACTCTCCAGCTATGTTTATGCCATGTTCTTAACAAATGGCTTATTTGGATAAAATAACCACTTTTCAGCATTCAACAAAGCTCAGATCCTATACTGTATACATAATTGACAACACACCATGGACCTCATTCCTATTGACCATTATTATGCTCTATTTTAGCCTGTTTTCTGCTTAAAATGTGACCAGGTGATACACTGTAGCCCACAAATGTAAGAGACAAACCATTTAAAAAATGTCCAGAAGCTATATACAACTCTATAATATTCTGAACAACTTTATTGTATTTTCATTTGTTCTCTCTTCTATTTTATTTATTTTCTTCTACCTTCAACAACCACCTTTCCTGATTTATTTTTGTATATGACCTTCCAACTCATTATAGACTTCAGAGTCAGAACAAGGGGACTATCAGTTTTTTTTGAGCTCTAGAGGTTATTTCTAAACAAATCGATTTGTTATTATATTTAACAAGGCATACATTTATTTTACAACCACGTTGTTTTACATACAGGATGACTCAGGAATTGCTAACCCTCAAGTGTGAAAAGAAGACTGATTATGAGTTTCGGTTTGTTTTCTGTGGATGTATTTTATGTCTTATTTTGTCTGCTTGTCTTGCTCTGGCATTAGCTTTCAGAATGCTAAGTAATTTTTAGGTTTCTTCAGCTCCTGCGTTGAAGTAAAAGTAAACTCTTATATAATAAGAAACAAAAACTGAAATGCTGGAAAACATGTTGAAAAATACATATCACTCTAGGGGTGTAGATTTTAATCTTTTGAGAGACAGTAAGAGAATTAGTACCTGAGAATATTTCCCTATGTCTTTCATTCAGATGTTTACTCTATGAAATTCAATAAATAATTATGTTTTACAATGGAAACCCTGATGTAGACTAGGATACTAGAGTCTAAATCACTTCTGATTTATCATAGTATACTAACTAAGTAATGAGCCAAGTTTCCCTTAGCCATTATTTAATAGAGTACATCTTGTTAAATGAAAAGATTCCAGGACAGAAAAATTGCAGCTGCTCTTTTGGGAAGGCTTATTCTTAAGGACGGGATTCACAGAAAACAATTGAAATACACTGCATTTCTATAGAAACTTTTTCTCACATTTTATTGTTTTCCACCTGAGACCTATATACCATCAGGGGTTGCTCGTGTCTTAGTAAGATTTTATGTTGTGGTTTTTGATGTTGTTCAGAAATATTAATAGAATTCTATTTTAGAAAATCAGGCTGAGTCTGCTATACCTGACAATCACAATAAATTTACAAACATGACTGTGTTGAGTTTTTAATGATCTGATAAGCTCTTTATTGCCCAGTGTCAGAGTGGTAGCAGTGGCCCATAGAATATGGAATATGAGGTCCATAGGATATGGAATATTAGGATGAAATGCTTTCCTTGTTATAAATGTGAAACTTCTAGTGATATTATATAATTGAAAATTGCATTATAATTGCCTTTAGTTTAAATGGAGTTAAAAACGAGACTAGTATGATACCACAAAAATAATAGTATAGCAGAGTAATGTATTCACTAAATACTCCAGGATTATAATGCAGTCCTGTTCCATCACCCTGAACAGCAATGGTGGAGTTCCACAAGATGCTCCAGGAGGTGACTTACCAGCCTATGGTATATACGTTCACAGTTAATTCATTAAAGACTAATAATAATGTTTTTAACAATCTCTTCTTTAAGCACATTATGTGAATTGATACATTAATGTTTAGACACAGTTCTAACGTAGGAATATTTTGCAGGTCTGAAATGAAGGAGTGTCTTGGCAGATATTGCTATGGGTATAGACTTTTCAAATTAAGACACTATTTTAAGTTTTTTCAATGACTCCAATCTTGTCATATGGACCCTAAGAGGCAAAAAACACTTTTTTTTGACCAAGACAGAAATATGTACCAGTCAAAGTGAGGGGGATTGAAATGTAAGCAAACTCAGTACATTACTGTAGGAAATGAACACATGGAGATTTGAGAAGAAAGGAAGGCAGTATGAGAGACCTATTCCTGCATGGTAGTCAACAAAAATGTGGGATCTCGGTTCTAGAACTGCAAAGTGTATATCTGAAGACTTAAATGAGCTTTGATGGAGGCCTGTGCCTTGAGCCCAGAGAACATTCATTGTCTGTGAAACTCTAGTTTGGTCTCATGAGACACTCAACCATAGGCCTAGTTGAGCCATATTGGTTCTGGAATTCTGAGTAAGGAGATTGAGATATAAATGGATGGTTTTGTTGTTGTTTGTTTTTCCTTCACACGCTTAATTTGTGATTGCCTGCAGCAATGAAAAACTAATGCAAATTTTTATAGCAGCTTGCAAATTGCTGTAATTATTTGCTCTTATTTATAGACGAGGAAGCTGATACACAAAGAAGCTAATGAACACACTCATAGATGCCAGTTTTCAGAGGTGCAGTTCTGTAGCACTGAACAGAGATGGACATCAGAACTGAAGTCTTCTCCATAGTAGTCAGAAATATATTACTATTGTTGACTAACTGAATTGTATCTTTTCATATGACCTCCAACAGCTCATTACCACATGTACTTGTCAATTAATTTTCTGATACTTTTTAATAATTTTTTTCAAATAGTAATCTCAAATTAACCATGTCTGCTTTAAGACAACGAATACACAGTATGGTCCATCAAATGACTTAGTGGTTAAAGAATGGTAACTCCTTCTTGAAGTAAAGCATATTAACTGCAGATAATGGCAGAAACCAAAAAATAAAGTTGGTATAAAAAACATTCAAACAATAAAACAAATTCTTGTCATACGAATTGTTGCAAGATGCACATTGTCAATTTTCTTTCACAGCATCCTATTCTGGATGAGAGGATGTAATGCAAATGTTCAAATCTAGTAAAAGTTCTTGACTTTCTGGAAATTAGCACAAAACATAGTAAACTTTTTTCAAAACTAGAAGCACCTGCCCTTCTAGGGAAGGGGGAGTTGGTTTTCTTTAACGGTGTAGCTCTCATTAGGTCCACCATTCTCTGGTGGATGACCCCACACTGAAGAGTGGTTAGGTAGAACAAATTGGAGTCAATGCATCATTAAAGAGAAAAGAGGCCTTGAAGTTGAGTTTGGTGGTGTAGGAAGCAAGGGGTGGAACTTGAAAGAGTTAGGGGGAGAAGTAATGGGTGATTCTAACCAAAACACATTGTATAGCATTCTCTAAGATTTTACTTAAAAAAAAAATTGAAAATGGCATCTGATCAGTTTCAGCTCAATCTTCTGACTCTGTATGAAATGTGTGGGGTCTTCAAAAACAGCGCCTTGTCTTCAACTACTGGGAGGCAATGAAGGATCATAACAACATCAATATCCTGTTTAGTTTTTTTTTTTTCTGAGTCTGTTGACCTCTGTGGCCATCAACTTGAAAGGAAGTTCCTCATAATTCGTACTGAGGTTTTCTTAAGCAACCTATGATTCTTAGAGAGAATATCATCATCTCAGTTGGCATAACTTCTCTCTCTGTGTGTGTGCACGCATTTATATTTATTTGTGTAATTTTAGGTAAATATAGAACAATATTTCTTTGTTTTTTTCAAATGTCCTTAGGATTATTTTTCCTTCCTTTGTGCCTTGTTTGTAATGTCCTCCCTCCTTGCTCCCCAGTTAAAGCCCACCTTCTCTCCATTTCTCCCTTCATATAGCTTGTATCCTGCTATTCCCCTCTTTAGAGTACCCCCCCCCATGCTTCCTTTTCCCTGGCTTGGTTCCTGCTGTTGCCAAGAAGTCCGCTACAAGATAGTATCTTCAACATATGACATGGAAGCTATGTTCATGAAATCTCAAAGATATGGCTGCCTAGACAAGACCCGAAAATGATACCAGTTGACTGCCAACATGGATGGATACAATTTCATGGGCCTCTATCCCTAGATGATGAGCTACAGGAAATTAATGATTGCTGAGGGAGTGAAAATAAGTCTTTAGCAGAGTCGAACACCCATTTGGTTATCCAATACTAAGTAGTAAGTCTAAAACTATATACATACAGGCAATATTAAATCTATTCAGCAGGTTGTAGCTATATATTTATTCATATGTACATATACAGAGATATGTACATATGATTACTCAAAAGGAAGCTGTGAATTTTAGAGGAAGTGTGGGGTATGAATATGATCAAAAGAAGGAGTGGGAGAGGACAAATGGGGCAATTAGTTATATTTTAATTAAAAATAACATAAAACTTTAAAAATGCATCTAAGAATTATGAGCAAATGAAAGCATTATGAAAACAGACCTGACCACAGTGAACACAATGCAGCAAAGACTCCTAAAATCATGTCCTTGAGAAACTAGAGTCTGTAGAAACCATGTACCATAAAGGCCATAGGAAATGTTGCTGTTAGAATGTTACAAGGACAAATTAAACTTGGTTAAAAAATTAATATTAAACATTACAAAATGAAATAAATATTAAAAATACCAAATGAATAATGAGTGCCAATATTTTATTTCATTAATAAATCAAATTATTGAAAATACAGAGAAAGAATTATTGCCTCATACCCTTCAACTTAAGAGCATTGCTATTTTAGATTGTGCTAATTATATTCTATTCATAGAAATGTGGAAAATATTTTTCAAATAAAAGTTATAGTTATTAAAAATTTTGTGGGTTATACTTTTCTTGACAAACACAGGGTCACTTTAAAGCACACATAAACTTTGAAAAAGTTTTTGTTTTAGTTTGCTAGTCAATAATCTTGCTGTTTTAAATGCAATTTTAAATTTCTCTTAATGCTACATGTCCAATCTAGCAGAAAAGGAAGGTGATGTATTTTTCATATGAACTGTGAAGAACATCAAATTATTGTTCCAAATGACATCATCTCATTATTCATAGATCAGCCTTGGAGGTAATATACTCAGAGGCTATTAGCAGATAATATTGTTAATCTCACCTAACCTTTCTTGTACATTTAAAAAAATCAATTGACAGTTTTTATTAGCAGCTTTATTATATTCAGAAAGTTTTGGGTAGTTTGCAAACAAGTTGCTAAATTTAAAAAAATTTATCCAGTAAAATACATTTTTGATAATACATATAACATATGGTATATTTCAGCTATATTACCATTTATCTAATTTCAAAATTTTAGCAATCACAAATTAGTTGATGAAATAAATTTATTTTAATGGTTTTAAAAGTGCTTTTTAATTATACTAACAAATGTTGAGTCAACTATAAATTATTAGTTTTAATAGAGTGAGAAATCTTTTCCTTTTGTTCTGTTTTGATTTTTATTACCTATTTTTAACACTCAAGAATCTTCTGCCTCAGTTTCCTAACTCGTGGGATTATAAGTATGCATCATTAAAAGAGACAGCTCAGTTAAGGAGAAAGAACAACTCTGTTAACTTATATATGTCCGTTGGTTCTCCTGTTGTTAAATTCTAATAGCATGGAAACTTGTAAATGATACCACCTTAATTTTTCCATGTTATTTAATGTTGATATCAGGTTGGTAAAGAACAAAGTAATATATATTGTACATTGATAAAACTGTTCAGATAATATGGAAAGCAAAATGTAGTATAGGTGTATAGGTGTATGTTCTATATAGTCCCTCTCTCATCTCTTCAAGAAGTCCATAATACTCATGGAAATTTTAAAGTTACTTGTCTTTGGAAAATTCTTTGGGTATATAATTTAAATATTTTGTTTCTTTGTCTACACTTTATAACAGGCTTTGTGTGTGGTAAATCTAAGAAGGAGTTGCCTTCTGATGATGTTGTCAGGTGGTGTGATATAGATAACACAGACTTGCTTGGATATCTTTAAGCAAGGAGCTAGCAAACACCACTTGCCCTAAGAAGAAACAATACTCCAGTCCGTTTATTCTAAATAGGGTTGTCTCCAACCTGTAAAGCTATACAAACATATCAAACAACTGTACGGTTATATAGCTGTGAATTATCCAAATCATCTGCCTACATTAGGCATTTTTGTAGAGTATTGTTGCTTTTCTACAAAGACTGGGATTTATGCTAGAAATCACAGATCTTTAGGTTTCTTTCTGCCAGTCCTTTATGGCAGGAAAACACCATGTAATAATGTCAGATTATTTTTTGAAGAAAAATACCATTAATCACATATTAAAGCAGATTTTTGCATCAAACTTTCTGCAACATGGAAAGATAGCTGATGGGCAAAGTGATGAAATGAGGCTACTGGCAATTCTTCTAAATCTTTGGAAGCCAAGTGGACCTCATTGTTTGGAGTGGGCTATTCATATAGCCATGACTATGGCTGTTGTCTATTCAGAAAGAAGGCAGACTGGTATCTACTTTGTTTTTCTTCTTTTTAACAAGCTCTAGCGTCTTGCATAATTGTATAAAATAAACTGTCAATATATGAAGAAACAATTACAAGTGAAATAAAATGGTTTATGAACAATGATACTTCCTTAATTATAAGTAAAGCTTATGATTATGAAGGAAAGAAAATCATCTTACTGCAATTACTTTATTCAAATATGTTGGAACTTTATGGTTTTTGCAAAATAATTATCTTTTTAAAGTGCTCAAAATTTACCTTAGAAATAAAAATACACATTGTACATAGCAACATATTTTGATTTCTATAAAATTTGTACATGAAAAAAAGTACTCAATTAACTTCTTTGTTCCACTTGAGTCATCCAAATCATGTTAGTGAAAATTAAGATATTCTGAAATGCAAATTTATTCAGGCAAATAATGAGTGCATTCTGCTGTCCTTCATATCAAATGATGATATATTGAATGGCAAATATTGTTTTTTCCTGAAAATTTATTTTTCTACAATAACAGCCTTTAAAGTTTTTTGTCTTGCTTTAAGTATCACAATTCCTCTTTCAATTTTTAAATGATAGTCATTTTTAATCTTTTTCTCTATTGTCAAGAATGACTAAGTCTCCCTGAATTCCTAGGAGCCTTTTAATAAGCTCTCCCCAGCTATAGAGAAATTTGTTCATGTAATGCACTTAGACAATCTTAAACTTTTAGACAGTTATTCCTTAAAAGTATATTAATAGAGACTAGAAGTTTTAATTCTTCAAAACTGATCATTAAAGCACAGGTCATTTTGAAATAGTGGTGATTTATTTTCTTCCCTTTGTTATTTACAAAATTTTGGTGATATTTTAACACATCAGGGGATGAGCTAGTAATTATAGAAATCCTTGAATATCGCAAGGCAGACATTGCATGCTCATTGACCTTAGCACTTCCGGGCCCAATGATAACTTCTACAAAGCCTAAGAAATACTGAGTGGACTAAGGAATGCAATATAAGTCAATATGTGTTAGGATCTTGGAGGATGCCAGAAAGAAACTTCATCTCAAGGTAATGGGAATTCAGACAGGGAAAGTATAACCGATCCTTAGTCCTTAAGTCAAAGCAAGTGTGTTTGACCTGATACTTATATTACAGATTGGATCTCTCTCTTTTTTATTTTTGTTTTGTTGTTGCTGTTGTTGAAAAAAAAAACAGATTGGATCTCTTAAGATCTGAGGGCTAGTTATAAGGGAATAAGAATAAGAAAACGCATAAAATAGATCAGAGAGAATGTGTAGTAGAACTTTGCACCTGCAGCACTCTGGTGCTTCACTCTAGGTCCAAGGAGGATACAAACAAACTAGCTTGCAAGGGCGTTTTGTAGGGACTCTTTGGTCTTTTTATTTTCATTTTAATTAATTAATTTACTTTTCAGTAATCTTTTCTTATTTTACATACATATCCCAGTTACCATCCAGTTATAACTCCTCCCATTTTCTCAAACTTTCCCCCACCCTCCATCTATTCCTCAGAGAGGGTAAGCCTTTCCATGGGCAATCAACAAAGTCTGACACATCACTTTGAGCAGGAACAGGGCACTCCCCCCTATATTTAGGCTGAACAAGGTACCTTCCAAAAATAACAGGCTCCTAAAAGCCAATTCATACCCAAGCCACACAACTATTATCCACATTCAGGGAGCCTAGTCTTATGCAGCTTCCTCAGCTATCATTATGGAGTCAGCAAACTCTCAGTAACTCAGCTTTCAGCGGGTATCCCCATCATGACCCTGATCCCTTTACTCTCTTGGACTGGTCTCCAGAAACCTAGCCCAGTGCTTCGCTGTGGATCTCTGCACCTGCTTCCGTCAGTTGCTGGATGAAGATTCTATGATGACCATTAAGATAGTCCTCAATCTGATTACAGGGGAAGACCAGTTCAGACCACCATCTCAACTACTGTTTAAGGTCTTCGCTGGGGTCAGGCATCCTTGTGGATTCCTGGGAATTTCCCTGGTGCCAGGTTTCTTGCTAGCTCCATAATGGCTCCCTCAGTCAAGATACCTCTTCCCTTTCTCTCCCTCATTGTCCTTCCCCCCTTCTTGAGCATCCCATTCCCTCATGTTTTCCTCCTTCCTCCTCTTCTCTCCTCCCCATCCCCTTCCACCTTTACTTCTCCTCCCTAGTAATTTTCTCAGAAGGTATTCTCTCTTTCCCCTTCCCAGGAGGATCCATGTATATCTCTCTCAGGGTTCTCCTTGTTACCTAGTTTCTCTGGGGTCATGGGTTATAGACTGGTTATCCTTTGATTTATATCTAATATCCACTTATGAGTAATTACATACCATGTTTGTCTTTTTGAGTCTGGGTTACCTCATTTAGGACGATTTCTTTCTAGTTCCATCCATTTGCATGCAAATTTAAAGATGTCATTTTTTTTACTTCATTGTTTAAATGTACCCATTTTTTTTAATCCATTCTTCAATTGAGGGCATCTAAGTTGCTTGCAGGTTCTGGCTATTATGAATAATTCTGATATGAACATCCTTGAGCTTTAGAAACCACTATGGCGCCTTGAGGTGACTGTAGTGTCTCTTGGGCATAGGCAATTCCTGAAGAACTTCAAAGAGTGCAGGTACTCAGTGTTAGCATACTAGAGCAAACGAGCAGACAGGAGCCCCTGTGTGGCTGCTGATACCATTAATAGATTTTGGGGGCCTCCTAAAGTAACCTTAAGAATATAAAATGAAGAAAAGTTGAAGACTGGCTCATTTCTTAAGATGTTTGGTTAACTTGAATTTATGACCACTCTTTTATACATTCCTTATATCAATTCTCATTAACTATAGGTTGAATGAATGCCACAAAGGTAACCTGATCATGTCCAATGGTGAATATGAAGAACAATGACAAAGTATGAGAATCTAACTGCAGAATTACTTAATATGACTCATCATTCACTTCATAATCTGTCTTCATAATTTGGGGCATTAAAATTGGATCAAATCTGTATTTAGATGAGATAGATACTCATACATGTGTAACATGAAGGGGGCCTGCTTGTTTGTGGGGGTTTCTGTCCCGCCCAGTACCCCACAGCCAGCAAGCCCCAAAGAAAATC
>LOEQ01010732.1:24291-34791 GCA_001685075.1 Bramus lutescens | reverse complement strand
TAGAGGTGAGTGTTCAGTATACTTACCTCTGTGAATATGAAGCAGGGGAAAATTCTGTTGCTTCTAAGCTCTTGATCTCGGTTATTGGGAAACATATGTTCCTGTTGGCACAGAGGAAAGAATACAGAAACTGTGAAATCCTGTTTGTARGTGGTGACATGCTCTGTGGAAGCTCAATACATTCTCATTATAGAGCTAAGTTTGTCATCCCAGGAACTGACATCATACATCTCGAGTTATTGCCTGCAGGGTCAGAACATTAATATCCTCCACAGCATTATATCCTTCTGGAGTCTTTGATGAAGTTAAAGAATAAATAGATAATTATAGTTTTTATAGTTTTCCTTAGTTATGATAAAAGATAAAATAGATAGAATTAACTTAGTAAAAAATGGCAATCTTAGCAAAAGTAATTTACAGATTCAATGCAATGCCCATCAAAATCCAAGCAAAATTCTTCATAGACCTCAAAAGAACAGTACTCAACTTCAAAGCAGGACATGTGCTGGGGAATCTAGGTAGTGATGATATGTGTTTGCCGCCCAATACTTTGACTTTGGTGTACATCTGAAAATACTCATAATAAAATATTGCAGGGAATGGGCAAAAGGAAATAATTTTCATAATTATTTTTAGCACATGTCTGAGAAAAGTTAAAACTGATGGTTGGTGAACTGTCACCTTAGCCGTCCGGAACAAACCTCCCTCCATTATCCCAATCTTAGTTCCCACCAGATCCAAAACTCCGGAGGTTCAAAACTGAATTTATTGTCTTCCCTCTATCTGGTGGGACCACCTCAGCTCCCAGTAACAGACACAGAGGTCAACACAAGCAGGGATTTTTCTTACCTAGCAAGAAAGATGGAAGTAGGGATGTGGTGTTGCTGGTCCCACATTGTGATAGGGTTCTAGTAGGCAAGTCTGCGGTTCTCTTGACCATCCTTCATAGTCCCAGTAGGTTAGAGCACCATGGTCAGGCACCATGTCTGGGTTCAAGAGAAGACAGAAATGATGGCTCTGATGATTAGCTTAAAGGCTAATGTCCTTGTATTGACACTTAAAGTAATCCTTTACTTGGATATAATAATGCATCTTGAAATGTGTCATTAGCTAGGATGCTCTCACCCACAAAGACACGTGGTACACACACAGCACTAAAATCCAGAGTAGAGCTGGAGAAATGGCTAGTGGTTAAAAGTGATTGCTGCATGCATATCCACAGGACCTGAATTCTGTTCCTAGCACCCATGTCAGGTGACTCACAACCACCTGTAACTCCAATTTTAGGGGGTATGACACTCTCTTCTGGCCTCTGAGGATACCTGCACATACATATATACATACACACAGACACACGTACACACACAGATTGAGGGGGGAGGGAAGGAGGGAGATTTGAAAAAATAAAAGTAGACTTAAAAGTGACTTTGGAATTGGCTGACTGGGTGGTAGAGAAATATCATCTACAATCTAGATTTTTTTTCAACGTTCTGCTTTGTTGTCCTTAGTGTTGGATCTGTCCCCAGCCTGGCACCAAGAAGGACGCAGCAACTTCAAGTAAAAGATCCACATCAGCAACCATGAGAAGAGAGACCAACTGGTTCTCGGGGGGCCACTGCTCCCCTCCCGTTAGCAACAATGCTTGCCAGTTTATTTTCTGAGCTACAGGGGAAATGGGATTGCCTTAAGGAGAGGAGAGCTGACTCCCCTTCTCTGAAGCTAGTCCTGCCAAGCAGCCTAAGACCTAACTTTGTGAAGGGAACTGTTAGGATTAATCTCACTCAAAAGTTTGATGAACCCTAGAATCACCCTGGAGACATGTCTCTAGGTAAGCAAGAGAGGGAGCAGCTTGATTAGGTGAGAAGGGTGCCCACTGTGGGTAGCACCATTGTGGGTAGCACCATTCCCTGGCTTGAGAGCCTGGGGTAAGCCCAAGCATTCATAACTCTCCGTTTCTTGACTGTGAATATGGTGTAGACAACGTGCCTCAAATTCCTGCCGCCGTGACTTCCACCGTGATGGACTATGACTTAACGTGAGCCCTTTCTCTTCTTCCTTCGCTTTTGTCGAGCTATTGTGTCACAACAACGGGAAAAGTCGCTAAGTTTGTGGGTTGAGTGTTATACTGCAGATCTAAGAGTGTTACAGGAGGCACGTGATGAAACGTTTCTAACAAATGCACGAGGCTTACAGCATGGAAAAACAGTAGATTTATTATATATCATAATAGAAGTTCTGTTCCCAGAATGACAGAATATATAATCTCTAAGTATTACAGACTAAACTCAACAATATGATATAACGCGACAGTATACCATCACTGCTCCCTGTTGATTTAGTGGATGCCTACTGGTTAGGGGAGACTACTCACTGATTTAGTTCCTTTTCAGAGCAAAACAGAGATGACGGATAGAGTCTGTGTGACTGAAACTGAGGCTTCCCCTCTGCATGCTAATGGCTTCTATCTTTGTCTCCAGTTCACTGTGACTACCAGAATCAGCACTTTCATTTTTCTTCTCATTTTCATAAATAAAATTCACTAGCTATTCAAAGATGGAGGTTTGATATAGGTTGAGGGGGTAACATGGTGGAGACTGACTTAGTGGGTGTGGTCCTGGCTACCTCTTATATCATACTTCACGCCCCTCACTGATCTGGGCACTTTACATATATTCACTCCTTGAGCTTCACAACTCTTTTAAAGCGGGTACTGCAATCTCCGTATTGAGATGGGAAAGAGAGGCCCAAGGAACATGGGACAGCGTGGCACATTAGCCGACCACCTGCCCACTGCGGTTTGCTCTGATGCCCTCCTGACTCCCCTTACTTTGGCTATCTCTCTGACCCCTGCTCCTGAGCTAGGCTGTGCTTCCTCCTTCTGTCCCCCCACCTACCCTCCCTCCCCCACCTCCTCCTCCCTCTGCTGGAACTCTTTTTACAAGTCAAGGCCAGGCCCACTCTTCCTAGGAAAGCCTTCCTTAGTCAAGGCAGAGACCAGGTCTCACCCAGCACCTAAGGCACCCACCATGCTCAGATAATTAGCTTACAGATCTGTGCCTGGCTTCTTCTGTTGTCCCTGGGGCTTGCTACTATGCCTGGCCTACAATTGGCACTCAGAGTGTTGCTAAATTAATGCACCAGCTCCCTGATTTTACACTTTCCTGTCTCCCCCGTGCCGTCTGACACCACATATTGTAGACACACGACACTTAGTCAACTGGAGTGGGTGCCGCCTTCTCACCAGTAACCTAACTTAATATAAACAAAGCAAAACAGAACGCGCCCCACCCCCATCTACACATCTCAATCTAGACCCCGAGAATCTAGAGTGCTCTCAAGGCCCCCAGTCTGTCAAACCCGGTAGGATGTGGGAAGTCTGACTCCCCCTTGCTGGCCTGGCCGGCTGGGCTGGGCCGAGTGGGGAGCAGTGTCAGGACTCAGGGCCGCCGCCGGGTGCGCCTTCTCCCAGTTCTTGCCTATTAAGGTAAGAGTCCTCTAGGAACGCAGCGACAGGAAGGAGGGTACCCAGCAGCGGCCTCTGCGCTTGGAGGACTCTGATTAACCGCAGCCCTGGATCCTCTGCCTGGCGCCTCGCCACTGGGTCTACCGGCTTCAGGTCCTACTTAGCTTTACCACCTGAAGTCACCCTTCTTATGTTTTCATAGCCACCGAGAATAACTTCAGCCATGACCGCGGGCCTCAAAGGTATCTGTCGGGGCACCCGGCGCTGACTAAATGGTCCCCGCTTCACGGGTGGGCGCTGCTCTCGCACAGATGCTCGGATAGCTACGGGAGCCCGCGCCCTTTGGCGCGGAGAAAGGTGGTGCCACCTCCGGGAGGCCGGAGCGGGGGCGCGGGACCCGGATCTCCACCCTAGGACTCCCCATCCCAGGCCAACTGGCCGCTCGCGTCCCGGGNTCGCAGTATGGGGCGCTTTCGCGGGGGTCTGCGGTGCATCAAGTATCTGCTGCTCGGCTTCAACCTGCTGTTCTGGGTGAGACCCGAACCGGCGGGCCAGCTAGGGGGCCGGGATCCCCAGGGAGGTGACCGCAATAGAGTTGGGCCCTGGGGGAAGGCAGGGTGTTCCAGAGGCGCTAAGGAGACAAAGAGGGAGGGGACGGATGGAGGGGGAAAGGGCAGAGAGAAGCTTGAGCCACCAGAGCCAGTGAGAAGAGAAGACATGGTGCCGTGCTTCCCCGAGAGGAGCCATCATCCTCGGTGGCATCGCCCGGCGGGTGGCGCCGGGTGCGGGGACCCAGCGGACCCCTTCAATCCGAGGGCTGGGGCCCTGGTGGCAGGCGCTTCCTGCAGCCCGCAAGGCACACACACCCCCTTCGCGCGCTGCCCGCTCGGGGTGGGGGTGGGGGAGCCCGGCGGCCCGGTCAGGGTACCGGGAGGGAAATCCCTACCCTGCGGCTGCCTGGGGTGGCGCCCCATCCCAAGAGTGTGCGGACACACCGCCTGGCTCTGGTGGTTTGTTGAGAAAATACGGACAGTAGCGAAAATTAAGGGAGTTGGGGAGGATCGTCCTTTTCTTGGGCATTGGGAGGGGGGTACTGCTGGATACTGTGGTGGGTGCTGTTCTATGAGGGGTTGGAGAATGGAGGGGCTTGGGAAGGGCAGCAGCATCCCCCAGGCTCCCTGCCTACAACCAGTACTCCTGAAATGATCTCATTCAACTTTGCAGGGTGGCGTAGACCTGGCAACATTCCCCAGTTAGAGATGCAGAGAGGCAGACAGAGAAAGGGTCCTGGCTCCCATCTCCTGTGTTAGCAGGACATGGTTAGGGGTGGACCATCCCTGGAATACTCTCTCCCAGGCCCTGGAGAACCGTCAGAGGTCCTTTCTGCACAGTCCCTACTGGCCTTCCCTTAATAGAACGCTAGCCAGTGTAGTTGCTCAGGCAGACCCTGAGGGGAGATGTGAGTCTTTTTTGGGGGGAAGTGGGTAACAGCAGGAGCAACAGTGCTTTGAAATTCCTGGACTGGAAGCCATGGTGATCCCCTGTGCTCTGAGGAGGTTGTCTGGACAATAAGTAATTAATTATTGAAAGGTGGGCTCCACTTGTGTCTACCAGCCCATTAGCTTGGGTGACTCCAGCAGCTCCATGCTCTTCAGAGACCACGTGGTCCAGACCAACATTGGTCAGCAATGGACAGTTTGGAGGAGGTACCTGGGGGCTTCGCCTGAATTTTAAAAATACACATAGCTTTTGTACACCTGGGCATTTGCATATGTCACACTCCAGGAAGAAGTATTCTCGAGTACCCTTGTGCTGTATTTTTTTTAGAAGTCTGGCTTAATTTCAAAAGCTGTTAATTATAGAGACCGTGCCACGCTGACACCCTTCCTTCTCACTGGTACAGATTCGGAGCCCCGTGTGAGCCCGGGAACGAAATCTCAGGCTAGGTTTAATGCTCACTTGTGGCCGGCTTCCCCAGATGTATGGAGCAGTTGCAGTGGGTCAGGGACAGTGCTAGGTACCCTCCATCTGTCTTTGCACCCCTTTCTCACTACAGTGCTCGTGTGCAAGCGGCTCACCCCCATTTTAAGATATGAAAACACAGAGACTCAAGTAGGTCACACAGCTATTGAATGGCAGAGACAGAACGTCCGAAGCTGCCCTACTCCCTCTTAACCCTGTGGGAGATGCAGTTAAAGCAGCAGTCCCCAGAGTGTGGCTCCTGGGTCAACAGCATCAGTGTCCCCTTGGAATTTTTCAGAAATGGACATTCTCACCTCAAGCCAGACTTACTGAATCAGACACTGTGCGGGGTTTGGGGGGGTAGGGCCCAGCAAGCTATCTTAAAAGACCATCCAGGTAACCCTACCCCACAGGCATGGTTCAGAACCACTAGTAAACAGTTGCTAGATAGATGGTGTCTATTAGCTTAAGGCACTGTTCTCAACGATGCTACTTGAGCTGAGCTGATGAGAGCGGTGTATGCTCGCCAAGAATAAAGTGAGGCGGAGTGTGACCAAGTGGCAAGTTTCCCGCCACTGGCCGTAAACACATCAAGGAAGAGGAGCTGGAGTCCAGTGAGGTCTGAGAGTCTGTCAGAGGTTAGAGATGGCTCTTCCTATATGTGATCTAAGTACAGAGTTCAGAGAAGGAACCCCAGTATCAATGAGAAGCCTAAAAACTTCTCCTGGGAGACATTGGCGTTCAACCCCTGAAGAGCTGGGAGGATGGGGGTGGGCCTAGGCAAGTCACCAGCTGAGGCACAGAACAAAGAATTGTGAGACCTCTGAGTGACAAGGTCATGGGGCCTGAGTGCAGAGATTCAAAGCATCATGTGCTTAGACAGAGGGGGTGTGCCTGAGCAAGCTAGTCCCACTTCCAGGACGAGTTTGCTCATCTGTACAATCAGAGGGGCAGAGCTGTGGCAGAAAGGAAATGTGTGAAGTACCTGATCCCACCTTCCTATGGCAGTCCTACATAGTAGGGGCTTAAAGTTATTTCTTATTTTTATTCCTAACTGACTGGCACACAGGAAGCATTCAATAAATAGTAACTGTCTTCCTCCTGGCGCCTTACTGTTGGCAAACTATGTATGTGTGCCAAGTGCTTGCATGTTACTCCTTTGGTGGATCACTATACATTACCCTCTTAACTCATACTTGGGTATTCTCCCCACTAAAGTTTACTTCTCCCTGAGCATAGAGAACTCTTTTCCCTGTTGTTTTCAGAGCCATTCCCCTGAGCCCCTAGAATGGTACCCAGCACATGGGAGGCGCTAACTCTCTATAGAGTGAATTAATGAATCTTCAGGTTAGACACCTGGATGTGAACGGCCTTCCCGACTTTTAGACATCAATCGGCAACTTTATCGGAGAGCTGGCCTCTCTCTGCCTGTTCGCTGTGTAGATGTCGAACTTTGCTCTCACAAACTGGGTCCAGGAGAGAGTTAGGAGGACCCAGTGGCTCCCAGGGAGAGATCAGGCTGTGAGTGAGCAGCAGGTGCAGGAAGCCTTCTTGGTAAAGCGAAAGGGACACACTGAAACAGCTAACAACGTGAGGAAGTCGATTGTACGGGATAAATTATGCACACACCTGACTTCCTGTCTCTAAGGGAACCTGATTCCACAGAAGCTCTGCCCTGGCTTCTAAAGTTTCTTTCTTGACTGTGGAACTTTCCCTGGAAGGAAAACTTCAGCTGTGACTTGAGCATCTCCACCCACCTTTCGAGGGATGGGGTCCCCCCCCTTCCCTCCCCCGCTCCGGTGACAATGCTTCCTGTCCTGCTGGAAGCTGACCAGGAGGCAGGCAGGGAAGCGGTAGAATGTGCTTTGTGGTCTGGGATTCACAGATCCCTTTGGAGCCTCATCCAGGCAGCTGACTTGACGTTCCCCTCAGCTGTGTTTCTAGACTACTAAACATTCAGCCAGGCCTTTCAGAACTAGCACAAAGCTCCCCGGGGCCCAGGGAACTCAGCTGTACTCACACTGAGTGATGGATGCTTTAAAACCCAAAGTTAAAGCCCGGTCCCTGGCCCTACTACATTAACTTCTAATCTGACCGTTGGTGTCTGCCCTGCCTTATAACTTTAGGGGCTACAGTCACAGCCCTGGGTATAGCCCTGGCAGCGCTGAAATCACCTTTGTTTGTTCTTCCCCTCTGTTGCATAGCAATATAAATAAAACACTACAACCCACTCGGCCACATATGCTGGTTTGAAGAAAAGCCTAGGCACCGTTTATTCCTTGGTTTATTGTCGTCTGCTCAGCGTTTTCCTATCATTGTGCTGCTCTGGGCTGTTCAGGGTTGTGTCCAACAGGAAGCAAGGCTGTTCCTGGCTGAAACTGACATGCCATATATGGCGAGCGGGAAAGTGGAGTCCTTTCTTCCTCACCGTGATTGATGCAACTTTGGGGTTTCACTTGGTGATGCCCACTAGGGAAAAGACTGTCTCTTTTGCTGGAGTGGGGGACAGAGGGTGAAAGTAGTTTGACTCCAAGGAAGCTTACAGCTCCTGCTCCCTCCCACACATTTCAAACAGCGAATGCAGAGCAGCCCCTTGTTAGAAAGGATGGTGGAGGGGGTGGAGAAAGAGAGCCTTTGGAGTCTCCCAGACAGCCTGCTGTCTGTCCATAACCCACACTGCTGATTTCCGCGAACGTGGGAAGACAGGAGCAGTGGTCAACATTCCCTACTGTGCATCAGAGGGACCTAGGGAGGCTGGAAGAAGCAAAGAGTGCACAGCATGATCAATCTGGAGAGGCCAGAGCTAGAGTTCTAGCGCTGTGGTAGACCTTAGGCAGGCGTGTGCAGTATGGCGATTCAAATCCAGAAAGCCTGAAAAATGGATTCTGGTTTATTCCTGGCTCTATAGGTCTCACCGCCTTGGGGGCTGGGTTCAGTTGTTTGGCCTCTTTGAGCCTCCATTTTCTCGCTTGTAAAATGAGCACAGTAAAGTAGTACGTAAGTCACCCTGTGATCTTCGTGCAGACAAGACAAGCTAATAATCCCAGCACTCGGGAGGCAGAGGCAGGTGGGTCTCTGGGAGTTCAGTGCCAGTTTGGTCTACAGAGTGATTTTCAGAACAGCCAGAGCTACATAGTGAGATGAGACCGTGTCTCCTTAAAAAAAAAAAAAAAAGAATAAAAAAATAAAAAAATTAAAAAAAAGCAAGTTAATATATGTAAATGTAAAGTCCTGCTTGGACATGGCATGGCACATGCTCAGAAACCTGAGATCTGTCCGTGATGGTGGAATTCAAATGACAGGGCACAGGTGGAATGACAGGGCCTGTGATCCGGGAGGCTCCTAAGGAAAGAGGGTGCAAGTGCCGTATCTCTCCAGCCAAAGTGGCTGACATCTTACAGCTTCTGGGAGACACGGAGTCCTCCGTCTATGAGCCATTCACTCAGCAGGCATGTGTGAGATGCCTGCCTGGTACGCTGCCCTGTGACCGAGTCAAAGACTAAAACCCAACCCCGTAGTATCTTTCCCTAGCTTCCAGGTTGTCTTTGATGATAGTTCATCCCCAGTCCCATCTTCACACCTCGGAGGCAGGACTGTTATGAACCAGCGTCTCTCTTCTACTCCATCGGCACCTGAGAGAGTCAGGAGGGTTCTAGATAAAAAGTTCCTGTGCACTCAGCCCCGAGCGGAATGGCTAGGTGTCTGCCATGCTTCTGTGCTTTCAGGGAGAGGCGAAGGGAAGGAGATGGGTCAGGCTTTGGTGGTCAGTGCCACTCCTACTACAGTGTGAGTGGGAGACCTTATTTAACTCTGTATTCTGTCTTAGGGGGTCTGCAACTCTAACAAGTCCCCACGTGACACTGGCACTGGGGCTCTAAAGACACTTTGAGGGCCCTTGTTTGAGATGTGGTCTCAAGAGCTCCGAGACCCTTGTTTCTGGATGGCAGGGCGACCCTTCCACAGGGTTTGCTTTTCGTGGTTCTTGCTTCTAGTCACCACTTTATCATTTTTGTTTTATGGGTTCTTCTGCAGTAACACTTGGCAGTTACATGCATTGTGTTCCACGGTGCTATTCTAGACCACATCTCTACCCTCTAGCCGAACACCCACAGAGCCTGCACTACAGGCTCGTTCTCCTTGTTAGAGCTAGGGACTCTGCTCTGACCGAAGCAAGCTGTGTTAGGGTCCCTAAGAGACGGAGGAAGGTGGGCTTGAGATGGGAACATCCAGCAGGCTGGAACTCATTGTCCAGGTAAGCGGAGTTGCCCTGCTCTGCCTGTCTCACCACCCTCCCCTTCCACTGAGAGGAAAATCAGCAACACTAATTACCAGCATACGTGACTGTAGTTTACAAAATGCTTCCACATGCATGACCTCATCCGATAATGAATTATCAGCACCCTCTGTCTTCACGGTCCTTTTATTCTTAATTTTCACAATAGTTTAATTAGCCCTGTTTTCAAGTATGGAAGCTGAAAGGAACAGTAGATAGAATGCCCAAGGCTTCCTCATTCCCACCTTCTCACGTTATTAATGCGCTGGGATGCTGAGTACAAAGTGTAAAGAAATATACTAGAGGGCTGGGGAGATGGCTCAGTGGGTAGGACCCGGCTCCAATCCCCAGAACCTTTTAAAAAGCTGAGCATGGTGCTGGTTTGCTCCTGTCCCCCAGCACTGGCGACAGGAAGATCTCTAGGACTTTCTAGCTGCTGTCCTAGCTCCAGATTCCATGAGAGACCTTGCCTCAGGTTGAAGAGGGTGGGGATAAGACAGAAATAAATAGGCACCAGGCATACGCACATGGGCGTACATGCACCAAAAGAAATGGAAAACTACTAGAATCAGGCATGATGGCTCGCTCACACCTATAACCCCAACATGCAGAAGGCTGAGGCAGGAGGATTATCTGGTTCAAGACCTGTTTGAGCTACATAACAAGACCTGTCTCAACAAAACGAAAGTTCCGTTGGCATGGAAAAAATGCAGTCTACAATCAAAGTGATTGTATCCAGTGCCAGATTCAGTCCCGAAGCATTCTAGAAATGCTGGACAAGGAGATGCATAAACACCCCCCC
>LOEQ01010732.1:1805-15113 GCA_001685075.1 Bramus lutescens | reverse complement strand
ATAGATAGATAGATAGATAGATAGATAGATAGATAGATAGATAGATAAAGGTAACCTTCCCAGGGTGGCACCGGATCCCTCTCAAGTAACCCTACAGGAGAGAAGGAGCCTGCCTAGAAAGGCCTCTGGCCAAACCCTGGCTGGAGATTTCCTTATTACGCCTCTGCCCTGCATTCCCTCCTTGGCTTCTGCTGCCAGCATCTTTGGGTGCTCTCCTCTTTTCAGATAGGAGCAGACCCTCCCTGTCTGGTGAAAGGCTAGGGTCCAGCATTAACTGGAAGAGTTGGAGAGGCAGGATGCTATTTGTACATCTGTGCTGAGTTCCCCATAGTGCTTTGCACTCACAAGGTTCCCTGTAAATAACTGTTAATTGATTGATACAGCAATATAGAAGAGTGATGTTTGGAGAGAAAGACCCTTGGCTGGAAACTGCTGGCCTGCGGTTGGGACAGTCCCGCAATTGACATAGAGGGCTGCCAGCTTAGACATGGAGCCTGCGACAGCCTTCAGCCTCAGGAGAGGAAGCCTGGTGATGACTCTACCAGCTGCCAGCCTGCCCAGCCCATGCCTGTGCCAGCCACTCAGCCTCTCCATGAGCCACATGGCATACAGACCCTGCCTTTTCAGAAAAAAATATTTTTTTCCTTTCTCGCATTCCCATGGAAACTCAAAATAGCAACAACAACCAAAAAAAAAAAAAAGGCCCTCCTTCCCTGCTTGCTTGCAAAACCATGCTTGGACAGGGGCAGGGCAGTGGTCACCATGTAGGAAACAAGAAGAGGGGGTCACAGGAGTCTCTGAACAGAGTTCTAATGGGAAACTTCATCATGAACTAAGTGTAGGTCGGCTCACTGTGTCAGTGTAGGTTGGTTTACTTGGTTTTTTTTTCTTTTTCTTTTCTTCTTTTTTTTTGGTTGTGTGTTTTTTGCTTTTTCTAATTTAGATGGTGGCTTCCCTCAGGTCTTAGTGTTCATCTTGTTCTCGGTGTCCCCTCCCGGAGACAGTGGCCATTCACTAAGGTGTTGGTGAGGAAGTCCAGTCTACTCAACAAGAAACAACAATTCAAGGGACAGATGCCTGGTGCGGAGAATGTTGTTGGAATAGTGGTTTTGACACACACTTTCATCCCGTGGGTGCCAAATAGCCACAGGAAAGCCCGATGGCACAGCAGACCCTGTGACTGGAATCCAGACAGGGCAGAGGCAGTTACTTCAGGGGAGGGGGGCACTGAGCCCATGTTTTCACCTCTAAGCCTAGTAAGACATGAAGAGTGGGCACGATGGTCTCCACAAGGGCAACCCCTCCAAGCCTCCTCCAAGCCTGGGCACCCTGTGCCCGCGGCCTGCTCCCCAACCTCCGTGCGCACCCTCCCCTCCGCAATAAACACACTTTTGCTTCTCTTGCAGCTGGCCGGATCGGCAGTCATTGCATTTGGGCTATGGTTCCGGTTCGGAGGAGCCATAAAGGAACTGTCGGAGGAGGACACGTCTCCCGAGTATTTCTATGTAGGTGAGTGACTTCATTGTCCTTGAAGGTCGGGTCAGAGGGACAGGGCCCTGAGCCTCTCTACTGCCACACTCCAACTGGTCCTGGGGGATGTGCCTCTGCGGCCTCTTCCTCCTCTCTCTGGGAGAGAAGACCCCAGTAAAACTGATTTGTGCACTTAACAAAGCCTCAAGGAAATGTAACTAAGATTCATCTGAAGGAGTTAGGAAGCCTTCTTTGTCTCTGGAGAATCCCACTGGTCTGTTCAGGGTGTCCAGGGGCCCTGAGGAGTCAGCATCTTTCTTTGTGATGTGGGGTTTTAACATGCAAGCAATTCAAAATGAAGAGATGCCCCAGAGTTTTGGGGTGCTGTGGTGGTTTGAAAGAAAATGGCCCCCATAGGCTCATAGGGAATGGCACTATTGGAAGGTGTGGCCTTGTTGGAGTAGGTGTGGCCTTGTGGGAGGCAGTATGTCACTGGGTGCAGGCTTTGAGATCTTAGAAGCTCAAGCCAGGCCTAGTGATTCAATGTCTCTTCCTGAATGATGCCCGTGGATCAAGATGTAGAACTCTCAACTCCTTCTCCAGCACCATGTCTGCCTGCACACCGCCATGCTTCCCTCGGTGACAATCATGGACTAAACCTCTGAACTATAAGCCAGCCCCAATTAACAGCCAGATAACTGACACTGGATCGCATGCATCTATTGTGAGATGGGTGGGAGGGAGTCTGGTGAGTACCTGTATCCCCAGTACCTGCCTCACCTAAAGTTCACAATATCTAGCATGCTCCNATCAAGATGTAGAACTCTCAACTCCTTCTCCAGCACCATGTCTGCCTGCACACCGCCATGCTTCCCTCGGTGACAATCATGGACTAAACCTCTGAACTATAAGCCAGCCCCAATTAACAGTTTTCCTTTATTAGAGTTGCCGTGGCCATGGTGTCTCTTGGCAGCAATAGAAACCCTAACTAAGATAGGTACTAATCTCAAAACTTCCATGAGTAGGGACTGCTAAGAGACAGGAAGTACCAAATAGGAGGGATGGGAGGGAGCTGTCCCGGGAGAGGAGGTCCAGACAGAGAGGCCACAGCTACACCAACTGCCAAGAGAGGAAGATGAATGGGTGGCGCTCAGATAAAGCTGGAGCTCTTACCAGGGACTTCGGTTCCCTAGTATTTTAGCCCTGCTCTGCCTTCCTGTGGCAACCCCAGCCCTGTGTCCTCACACAGCAGAATCCGCAGGAGGAAAGGGAAGTTTCACTTCATGTGTCCTCTTCCAGAAGTCTCCTCTTGCAGCCTATTGGCCAGAATCACATCATATATTTATGCCGAAACCAACCATGGCCCAGTAGAGGATGCCAATGGCCATGTCCTTTGTTTCCTTGTGGTGCCTGGTGCTGCTTCTACAAAAGCCCAGTCCTCCATCTTCTGAGCACTGACTCTGTGCCTGTTTGCTCCTGCTAGCCATGGGCTAACAGCAAGGGAGGATGTGACGGAGGAGCCAAGGTGGCAAAACCCATACTCATGCCCCACAGAACCAAGGATGGGAAGAAGGCGTCTGGCTGTTGGTGGGCTGGTTTACCCCTCTGGCTCTGCTGGGTAGCTCGTTCATTCTCTATCCAATTAGCCTGAGAGTGCTTAGGCCAACAGCAACTGGCCACATATGTGGGTTGGGGACCAGCAGAGTTGTTTGTTAGGCTGAGGAGTGGAAAGAGCTCTGTGGAAGTGAAAGAGCATGTTCCACTGGAGCTTCTGGCAGTCATTTGATCATGGCGGGAGGAAACCTGCCTAAACATGCTACAGAAAGAAAGCTGAGGCCAGACGGCCATAGGCTGGATTCTGGTCATATCATCTGAGGCCCTGAGATGAGTACTAGCCTGGACTTTTAGTTATGTGACCCACTAAATCTCCATTGTATTCAAGTCCACTGGAGCAGGTTTCCGTAGTTCGTCATCCTAGAAAGATTCCAGACATACCCGGCCACACAAATACGACATGAAAACACAGCTCTCATGTCTCAGGCCATGTGTGTGCCTCTTGGCTTAGTTCTGAAAACAAGGCAGGGATGTTTGAGTAGAGCATCTCACCCTCCTGCTCAGCACAGGAAGCTCACGGATTGGTGATTTTTGTCAACCCTGATTTTTGTCACACTGGTTAAATGACAATATAAAACAGAGCCCACTTTTGCCTGCCTCCGCCTGTTCAATGTTTTTGTGTTACTAGATCACTACAAGATGTTTGTAGGTTGAACCCAAAGCTGTATCTGTGGACCTTGACTTACACCTCATACCTGAAGCATCACAGATGGAGCTGCTCCTGGGTCACTTGTCCATCTCCAGCCCCACAGGACCACCCTTCTTTCTGCTGGGTGGGGGGAGCACATCCCCACTCATCTGATCTGGGGGAGGGGAGCTGGTGCTTGTATGGTGTGGCTTTGGGGGCTCTTTGAGGCAGGATCTCATGTAGACCAGGATGGCCTGGAATGTACTCTCTAGCTGACAATGACTTTGAACTCCTGATCCTCCTGCCTCTACCTCTGATGTGCTGGGATTACAGGATTACAGGATTGGGCCACTATGCCTAAATGCTCTATGTATTTTTCTTTAGACTATGTTTCAGAGTTATCAGCTCATACTCACTGCCCATTTTGTTAAACACTGTTCTAAACAGGCTTAGCATGTCTAAGTGGTTGGTTCTTCAAGATTTAAAGCCTCAGCCAGGTGCAGTGGTGCCTGCCTGGAGCCCCAACTTCTTGGGAAGGTGAGGAGGATCACAAAGAAGGGAAGGAGAAGAGGAATCACTCAGCCTAGAGTGAGGAAACCTCCAGGAAGACACAGTGGATAGCCTCCCTGCTTGTGGGATTGCCCATGTCGGCAGGGATGGTCTCACTTCAAGCATCTTAGCCTTTCTCCATGCTAATGGTGTTTCTCTACATCCTAGTACTCTGAACCAAATGTTCAAGCTGGACAGAGAAGCAGGCATTAGCCAAAGCAGGAAGAGATGGTTGCGGGAAATGAGGCCAGGGAGACAGGGTAATCAGACCAAGTGCCACCTGCTGCCACCCTTTAGTGTCCCTCTGGGCCCAGGCCAAGGCCTGGAGGCTGACCCAGGGTCTCTGTGTCCCTTGGTTGCTTAGGTGAGGAAGGAAGAGGCTGGCAAGGGTGGAGCTGGCAGCGAGGGGCTTAGGTTACTTGGGTTTCCTAGACCTTCTCCACTCTAGTGTCTTCCAGGGAACTCTTGGGAAAAGCCCCTGCATCCTCCCCATCCAACAACCTGCCCATCTGATTTCCTGTGCCAGTCTGCCCCAGTGTGCTGGCTGGGCAGATGCCTCACGGTCTTCCTTCTAGGAGCACAGAGTGGGGAGTGGTCCTCTGTGCCTCAGGAAGCTGGAGCCTGTGCCGGAGCACATGAGCTCATGTCTGTGAGCAGAGGATGTGAGCAGGTTTCTCCATTGGGGGTGCCCACATAAACAGGAGTCACAGCCTCGCTGCATCTGTCTCTCCCTGCTGAATTCCGAGCCCCAGAGCCTGGCTTTGGCTGTGGCTGGAGGTTATGTGGAAGGAAAGTGTTCTGCCGCTAAACATCCAGGGACTGGCTTGCCTTTATAAACACTCTGACTCATTCTGGTAATATTTTTTTTAACTTCATACCTGACACCATGCTAGCTGGATAACAGAGAGAGACTAACTACCATGTCTGGACAGTGCCTCCCAAAGCCATTCTACAAGACACCAAAATAGATAATCATCCCAGCCCTGAAGAGCACAACTCCAAAGGAGAAGACTTACCTACAACCAGTTTGGTGGCCCAGAGTTCTAGACCCTAGCCTGTTCTTTTGGGGGACAACACCCAGGAAGACACCTCAGGAACATTTCTCAAGAATTCCCCTACTGTCTATACATGGGCAGTTTTCTAGCTAAGAAATCCACTGCTCTGAGTCTCTACTGAAAATGTAGCATGGGGGTTTGGGGTACACACTCTGGCTCCATTCCAGTTAACCCCTTAGAGTTGTGCAGCTTTCACTTTCTGCATTTCTGCTTCCTTAGCTGTGAACGATGAACTTGTGTAAGTGCAGTGCCGACCTCACTAGGGGTGAGTTGTGAGCACATGCTAACGCTTGCTGTTTGCATACTACAGGGGCTGAGGACCAAAGGCCACCTGATGAGGGAAGACAGCGTGAGGAGATAGAGGAGCCGCTGGGGTGGGCTTAAAGACCAGTTTACAATGTGGGCTTTGTCATCAAGTAGGTTCTTGAGATGGTATGTGTCAAGTGTAGCGTATATGTACCACTCAGCGAGGGCTGGGGCAACAGGAAGAGGTCCTTCCCGCCAGAGGTGCAGAGTGAAACGCATAAAGCTCCTAGAATACAGCGTGCTAACTGTAGCTGCTGCCACTGCTATTGAGAAAGCATAGTCTTTTCCTTTCTTTTCCTTTCCCATGAACTCAGACTCACGTATAGCTCTACGCACGCAGATACAGCCAACCCTTAGAATTAGGACTTCCATCCACTGGCTCAGCATCTACAAATTCAATCAATCCCAGATCAAAGATTATTTTTAGTTCATCTCTTCTGAACATGTACAGACATTTTCATGCCATTGTAATTATTATTAATAGTAATAATACAGTGTGATAACTACAGACCATTTGTGTACTAGACATTATAAGTAACCATGAGATGATTTAAAGTATGCAGGTATATATAAGTGGGGTTATATGCAAATACGATGCCATTTTATGAGGGGCTCGTACATGCACTGGTTGGTATGGGAGGGATCCTGGAACTAATCACCATGGAGACTGAGTGATGGCTGTAATTATGTGTATTCAGTGGAAGCCACAAAGGAGATGTCTGCAGAGACACAAAAAATTCTAGATGAAAAAAAATGACGATTAGCAGGTTGCATTAGACCATGTGCTGCCAAGATCACTGGATTTGGTGAGCATGCCAATATATCCTTTCCCAACAAGGATTTTTAAGTGAGTTTGTACAAATGGGCTTTTACCAGGCCCTCTTAATCCTTGGCTGGCTGAAGAAGGGTGTGAACTCCGATGAGGAAGGGAAGACGTCCCCGGGAGAGCTGTTTCCCAGTAGCATTTCACTGGTTCACAAAGCCCAGACATTAATGATCAAAATGCAGTTTCAAAGGGTTCTCTTTTTGCAAACCAAGGAAAGTAGAGCTTAGAAAACATAAGAGATTTCTTAAGTAGGTCCCATGTCTGTCTGTCTCTGTGCTGCTGGAGAGAAAGGACTCTACGGAAGCCATCTTGGAAGTAGAATGTTGCTATGAGCTAATTGACACTTCAGCAGCTCCTTTTAAAGCCATAGCTCAGATAGGGTGTCCTTGGGAACCACAGGAGGCCTTAGGTGTGCCAGCCTGACAGCCAGGTTTGGCAGGAATCCGTTGCATGTGGAAGGTCCCTGTGATTCTCTCCAGCTCCACAGAGAGGTTCATCTGGAAACAGGAGGACAGTTGCATCTTTCCATGCAAACAGAGGCTTGCTGTGGAGAAGCTCCTGAGGTTGGTCTGTCCATACTGGGACACAGGACACTGTTGGAGGGAGTGCATCTCCTGGGAAGCTAACTTACTCTTTCAGAAGGGCAAGGACGGTTGCCACAGAGACCAAGTGAACTGTGCCCACTGGCAGCCTATACTACACTGGGCACCTGCTTCTTCAGTGACATTGCTTTTCCGTTTCAGACCTTCTCAGTGTATGAGGCCCCCATCTCATTTGGCTGACACTGGAGAACTCAGCCCTTTGGTGACCCCATACGTGTTCGTGTTCATTGCAATAGGATCTCAGAATGTGTGTCTCAGTAGAGATGCTTGCGGGGATGAGGTAGCCTGTCGGGAACTTTCAATGTATCTCACTCTATCCATGAGAGAAATGTAAACCGACTGAGGTTTCTCACGTGTGCTCTTGTAAGCAGGGTAAAAGAAGAGTTTTAGACCTGAAATCTGCAGAGAACTGTGGGAACCTGCCTAGGTCCATCCCACACCTGAAGAGGGCGGTTTCATGCCGCGATGCTTCCTAGCTGCCTGGAACGTACGGTAGATGAGCATTTAGGGAGCTGGACCCTAGCCTTAGCTTCACGCTGGAGGAAACAGCCGTTGTAGGAGCAGTGACGGGAGGCAGTGGCCTTCTAAGAAAGAAACCGGTATGTTAAAGATGGCTCTCCCTGGAGGCATTATGGGAAGGAGCTGGAAGGACGTCTTTGCTGCAGCCACTGCCATCGCTGCCTCTTTCCGTGAGGAGTGTAAAGTGGGAGTCAGGCTCCTGCCTCTGACGTCTCGTGATGGCAGGGATGTTCTCTTTACCTCACAGGGCTGCTTTGAGCAAGTGACCTAGGAGAGGATGGCAATGAAGGAGCTTTGAAATGTGGAGCCCTCAAGATGATAAGGTGTTCAGTCAGTTCTCATGTAACCCACCACCACCACACACACACACACCCGTGAAATGATCCTCTTATAGAAAAGGAAACTGGAGGAAGTGATAGCCTTGGAACAGCAGGAAGTGTGTGGGTCCCTCCAGACTGCAGCGCCAAGCCTTCTCCCTCCAGAACCCAGAAGTACCTTGAGGACCAGAAGTCTCGGTCTGGGTGGTTCAGGAAGCAGTACAGCTACCCTGTCACCCCATCTAGGTCTGTTAACAGACAGGCCTGCCCACAAACCGGCAATGAGCAACCCAGAGGAGCCCCAGGAAATGCCTACATGCCAGACTCAGGGGTTCCCCACAGGAGTGGGTCCCCAGTGCCCCCCTCCACCTCCGGATGAATAAGAATGGTTTCCTGGTGAGTCATCTGACTGAAATACAAAAGAAAAAAACACAGTCAATTAGCCTTACTCAGAGGGAGTCAAGTGCCAAACCTAGCATTGTGTTGTCTATTATCTCCAGATCAGATTAGGAAGTCAGGAAGGCCTGGCCCAAGTCTCCCAGAACCAGCACCTTGCGATTTCGCTCTGGCAGAAACCCTCCTGGGGCTTGACTTAGGAGGTGCAGTTTCTGACCACTGCTGTTGCTGGGGAGGCAGGATGGCCTCTTGGGGAGGACAGCAGCTTGTGACCTTGGGACAATAGCTTGGCCCTCTGAGGCTCAGCCCCTCTGTCTAACCACGGAGGTAAAAAGGACCACTCAGTACTTCACGGCCGTCAGGAAAGCTGCTCTAGTAAACCTAGGTGCACATGACAGAGCCTGACTGGAAGGGCCTGTCACAAGCTTAGCAGTTCTATTAAAATTATCAGGTGACAACTGGCTCTCATTTAGAACACGATGCTAATAATAATAATGTAGGCATCCGTTACCTTATTACCCACCCTCATTAGCTGTTTATTTTGGTATGTTATGTCTCGTAACATGACCTCCCATGTGTCCAGTGTCTGTGGCATTGCCCTCTGAAGGAGAAAAAAAATCACACAAAACTGTTGACTTAGGACTATGTCCTATGCTTCTGCCCCTACCTGGATCCCTGCTCCATTCCTTCTCCTCCCCTGTTACTCAGCAGCTGCTGTTCCCTCCCAAATCCTTGGCCTCAAGTCTCTCAGACGTGGAGACAGCCATTAAGCCCAGAGAAGAAGGGCTTCTGGGGCCCAAGAGAGGGCTTTGGTTTGTGTCCCAGCTCTGACAGCAGCTTTTCAAATTACTCCCGGACTCAGCATCATTGGCCTTACTGGGATGGCCGTGCACCTCTGAATGAAGGTGCGGGACTTGAGAAGCCACGTTTGGGCTCTAGGCATGTGGTGGCCATTCACTGACACAGCTCTAAGCAGTGGTAGAGGTGGCTTCTTCCCCTTTCTGGCTTCCTTCAGGTCCAGTTTCTTGATGTATTCACTTGGCTGAAGGTGAGATAGGGTGGCTTTGCTGAATGAGCCCGTGTGCATGAGCTGGTTAGCAAGCGTCACCATTACAGTTTACAGCACAGAGCACTATGCCTGGCTGGTGTGGGAGGCAGGGCCGTTGTCTCCTGCACTGTCTCTACTGTCCTCACCTTCCTCATGCTCTAACCGGTCCCCCTGACCTCTCATCCACAGGGCTCTACGTGTTGGTTGGAGCTGGGGCCCTGATGATGGCTGTGGGATTCTTTGGGTGCTGTGGAGCCATGCGTGAGTCACAGTGTGTGCTTGGATCAGTAAGTGGGGCTTATGAGGTGGTCATCGGGTGGGTCAGTAAACTTCCCTGGAGGGAGTCAGGGGACCTGGTTTGAAGCTCTGGTTCCTCTAGGGCTTAAAGCTTCAGCACTGATGCCTCCCTCTGATGCCTGTTTTCCTGTCTCCTGCATGAGAATGGTACTGTCTCTGTTCCTGCCTCATATGGAAAATGTGAAAACAATGAGGTCATCAGTGTAAAGATTTTGGGGGAAGAGTGCTGATGAATTGATTGTTCTTTAAAAAATAATATTTCACAGCTTAAAGATTCCCATAGCCAAGAAAAAAAACTGTTATCTATAAGGAAAGTATTTCTGGTTAAGATCAACAACTTAACAAAACATCCCTCTGTTACCTTATTTTAACCAGCAGATTCTGTTAAACAACAACAACAACAAAAATAGTTTCTGTTCCCTGTTATCCCGTTACCTGCTATCAGCAGATGCTCTGAAGCCTAAATGAGGCGAGGAACAGAGTGAAGGCTTTTTACTTCTCTCAGGGAGCCTGAAGCAGGGTGTTCTGAGGCCCCCATTTCCCATTCCCATTGCAGTCTTTGGGTTTTCCATGTCTGCCTGCTGCTTCAGATCTATGGCTGTGTGAAATGTCTGTTTCTTCTCCCTGCCATTCTTTGTTTCTACAAATAAAGCTGGATAGCGCTGCTGTGTTCATCACAGAGCTGAGTTTAATCAGCAAACTTAAGATCTGGCAGAACTCTATCCATAGGAGACCCCCCACACACACAAACCTCACAAACACATCCTACATACATACCCCCCAAACAGACCCCCCCACAGACCCTGCACACGCGTTTCTCTCCCTCTCCTCAGAGTAGCCCTTCCAGACCATCACACTCCGCTCCAAGACCAAGCCTCAGTGGAAGTTTTCTGTGTCCAGCCAGATTTCCTCTCTGTAGAACTTACTTGGTCATCAAGTATTTACAGAATGTGTCACTGCCAGATCCTGTGCTTGGTGACAGGGTTTCTGTGTGGCTCTCTAATATTCCTTTATGCATTTTATAATACATATAAAACCTTCCCTCATTGACTGTATCTTTTCTGCCCAATATAAGCTTTATGACATCAGAGGGGTTAGGATCTCTTCTGCCACTGGATAATGGGCACAAAGGACAGTGCCTGGCACAGAACACGTGCTGAGTGGCCAGTCGTTGAGTAGAATAACAAACAAGCCATACAAAAGGGCCTTGGCAGCTGCAAGGAGGTGGCAAAGAGCCTAGAAGCGTCCCTACCACCAAACTCACAGCCTTGACAGTGGACGGAGACGGAAGCAGGCTAAGTAAGTAGAAAAGGTACTAAATGAGTGAAATCAGTGTTTTCTCTCAACAGTTTTTCACCTGTCTGCTGGTGATATTTGCTGCCGAAGTAACCACTGGAGTGTTTGCTTTTATAGGCAAGGACGTAGTAAGTAAAACCTAGATGATTGGGCGGTTGTTAAAGCGTTCTTCTTGTGGTAAACAATATAGACTACTCACCCCAAGGTGTATTAAGAAACAAAATAGCCTATAAACCCATGTAAGCAGAACCTTTTAGCCTAGTAGTGTACAGGGCTCCGCATGTGTATACATGGTTTGAAACTGGTCTATGTTTGCTTGATTTGGGGTTTTGTCTGTTTGTTTGTGAACTGGATTTCTAGTTTAAGACTGTCCCTAGTTCAAAATAAGGCAGGCAAGAATGGGGCAAAGAGGAAGAATCTACTTTCTCATCCCTCTGTCACCTGTTCCAAAGGTTTGACCTAGACAGGGGCCACCCTGTTGTGAGACACTAATGCCTGACCTGCTGTGTACAAGTACAATCCTTAGTGCCCAGGACAGGTTATGAGGGGAGCCCATGGGCACGTGACCTTTAGAAGGAGAAGCAGGCTGTGACACAGAAGAGTGGAAAGGAAGGCAGGCAGAATGGAGCCTTAAGACGGTTGCATTTCCAATGAACTCACGTGCCATCCATACTATGCTTATGGGCTTAAGCTTAAATATGATAAACATGGAAATGAGTGCCTGTCACTCCTCTGAAAGTCTCCTAACATGGCGGCTTGTATCCAGAGGTTATGGACTTTAGTTTATCTCCATATAGAGCTGAAACCTATGGCTGTTTGGATACAGAACATCTTCCTTGGCAGTGGGCACCTGCCTTTCAGCTGGCAGGGAACCATGCTTCCACGGATTCCACCTCTAGTGGCCCGCCAGGGCTGGGCCTAACTGACAGTGAAGCCCGTTGGGTTTAGAAATCCCCCCTCTAAGAAGTGGCTCTGACCTAGGAAGGCCTTCTTGGTCAGTGTATCCTTCACCTTCAGAAGAGTGTGTGGGAAAGCAGTGTTCCCAAAGGACGTAGAAGAGGGGAGTCTTCTTGGTAAAAAGAAACGGTCTGCCCCCTTCTGTTCACTGTGTCCTGCTGTTTTTTCAGGCTGTCCGACACGTGCAGACTATGTACGAGGAGGCGTACAGCGATTACCTTAAAGGCCGGGGAAGGGGCAATGGCACCCTCTTCACCTTCCACTCAGCAGTGAGTAACAACTCCACTTCTCCCTTGAAATCACACGTTCTACAGATTGCGCATGCACCAGGCTTTCTCTAATCGCCTAAATTAGAAATAAAAATAAATCCAATGAGTAGAAGCAACCACCTCTTATTTTAGCTCTGATGAGAGCTATAGTTTGGGGAGACCTTTGGCTAGATGTCCACCACAGATCCCCAAGAAGTCAGGATGTTGCAGGACACTGAGAAAGCCACCCAAATGTGCGTCAGTTCCTCTCCGTGGTGACATTGTGGTATGACAGAAGCATGGTGGCCTTCAAGCCAGGAAAGCTCAGGTGCAGCCCTGTGGTGCTGCATGAGTTAGTTAGCCTTTCTGATGTCTGCTTAACTTGCTCCTTATTTATAAAACAAAGTTTGTGGGGAGACAGCTATATTCCCTTCTAGAATGTTCCACAGGAACATGCTAGAGTGCAGTGCTTAGAGCTACATAGAGTCAAGAAAGGCTTATGGGGGAAGTGGACCAGACCAGGGCCATTCTGTCTTCTCAAGCACTGCACTCTGGAGAAGTAGCTGTGAACTTCTGGGCAAGTGTTTTCAGGCACCTGGCTCTATGTGGCAAGAGTTTTTGAAGGCTCTCCAGAGACATCAAGCAGCACACAGATGCCTTTGTCTTAAACAGCCAACCCTGAGGCAGGCTGCCTATTTGCCTGCTCTTCTGGCCCTGGGCTTTGCTGTGGCTACCTCACCTCTCTTTCCCTAGTCCCTGAGTAATGAGCTCTTCCGAAAGCTCATCAAGTTTTGTTCCTGGGCAGGTTTTCAGACTTCAAGTTTTGTTCCTGGGCATGTGAGACCCCGCCCCTATCTCCAGTAGCACTCTTAGGAAAACACCATCAATTAACTCCTCGCCTGACACTGCCTCTTTACTTCCTATCATAAAACCTATGCCGCTTTGGAGAAGTTGTGTGCCTGGGTTGCTAGCGCAATTCTGTACTTCTTCCCTCACTCTCCAGAAAGGGGCCTCAGAGTTGCTCTGCATCCTCCTGGAGCCAGCACTCCTGTCCCCCATCCAGCCGCCTGTGTCCTAAAGCCTCTTCTCACTCTCTAGTTTCAGTGCTGTGGGAAAGAAAGCTCAGAACAAGTCCAGCCCACCTGTCCAAAGGAGCTTCCAGGCCACAAGGTAAGCTGGC
>LOEQ01010731.1:7918-23490 GCA_001685075.1 Bramus lutescens | reverse complement strand
GTGGTGGTGGTGGTGGTGGTAGCTTTTATGTCCCTAGGGACTGAACCTCTGGCTTCTCACACAGATAAGTCCACAACCATTGTGCCGTATCTCCAGTACCTCTTTGTTTTGAAGGGCAAAAATGTCTCCACACATTGCCAACTGTTCCAAAAGAGAAACCATTACCTCCTTGTCTTGAGAGATAAACACATCCAGATACTCAAGAATGACATCTGTAGGTGTGACCACACAATTCAAGCGTAAGGAAACTGGAGTTGGAATTGTCTTTCTTGTTTCTGAAGGCAGTCTCCTAAGGAGCCTGATGACTGGTGTCTTGGTTTTGTTTTGTTGCTTTTTTTCCTCTTGTCAGTATGAAGGCTTTATTTACTTTATACATATACCCACTAGGGAGATTGTTTGATCATATGGTCACTCCACTCATAATATTTTGAGGGAATTCTATACCTTCCCACAACAGCAATTCTAACTTACAATCTTATAAAAAGGGTCTATCAGTTTTCCTATTTTGTTTCCTGACCCTTGCCAACACTTGCTATTTGTTGTCTTCTTGTTAACAGCTGTTCTCACAGGTGTGAAGGAATACCACAATTTCATTTTAATCTATATTTTCCTGACAATTAATAGTCTTAAATATGTATAATATACCCTTTGGCCATTTGAGTGTCTTATTTAATTTTTATTACTTATTTGAGGGTTTCATTCAATGTGTTTTGATCATTTCACACTCTCACCCAACTCCTTCCAGATACCCACCCAATTTTGTGTCCTCTTCTTTGTGTGACATCCATCAGGTGCCATTTTTATTGCTCCTACACTCTTGTGCGTGTGGCCATCCACTGGAGTGTGATCAAACTGTCAGGAGCCACCCTCTTCAAGAAAACCAGCTCCCCTTCTGCCTAAAGCTATCAATTGCCAGTAGCCAGTAGCTCCCTAGCTAAGGGTGGGACTTCGCACCTACCTCCTTGCAGCATGTTGGCATTTTGTCTGGTTTGAGCTTGTGCAAGACTTGTGCACACTGTCACAACTGTTATGAGTTCATATGCACAACTTCCCTGTCATCATGGCTGGGAAACACTAAGTCACAGGTGTGACAACAAGAAAACAGTGTTTCCTGGCTCAGTTTTTTTTTTTTAAGCAGCAACTGAAGTAGGTGCAATATAAGCTCAGCTTTGCATACAGCTATTGAGGAGCACAGGTCCTCTGAATTGGGCTCCTCTTGGTGCTCAAAAACTCATTTTAGTTTTCTCATCAAAGAGTTTTCACATTTTGCAGGGAATCGTGATTCTGCCAGGCCAGTGCTTACCGCTACCGCTTGAGAGGTCCAGACGTTTCAGTCATTCTTCTTGTTTGGAGCACTTTAACCCTTCCAGCTCCACTGTCGTCAGAATAAATCAAACAAAAAAAGCTCAAGTGTCACTTTCTGAGCAACCAAAACACCCAATACTTGCCTATCTAAAAAGTGGTCAGAAGAAGAGAAAACCCAGCCTTAAAACCATCCGCAATCAAACGCTTCCAAGTAAAATTACCAATTTACCACGAGGCATCGCACAGTGAGGCTCACTAACAAGTGTGCCAGAAGTTTCTCTTTCCGTTGTTCTCTTTATCTTCGAAAGCATATTCCACAAAGTATTGATCTTTTCATTCCTTGAGGATTACAAACGTGGCCCCATCAGGACAGCTGCCAGTCTCAGTCACCACAAATAATGAACCCCACCATGAAGTATCTGAAATATGCGAAGGTTAAAAGATCATGTAAACGAGACCATATGTCCAAACATACCACGTGTGCTTTGGCAAAGGAAATGTACATGTTAAGACAAATCTTAGCTAGCCTGTCAGGGAACTAGACCAAAATCAAGACAAAAAAAATCTTTCATACAAGCTGGGTATTTCCCCTGCACTACCCTGAGGTTAGCTGAGATGGTGGAAGCCAGCCTCCCTTAAGGGCCTGGCAAAGCCATTTACCTTGATGACAGAAAAAAGTAGAAAGTGTGGGAAGGCCTGTGTTTGGGGAACTAAACCACTTCGGTCTAAATTTTATGTCCATACATGGCTGTCAACATCTCAGCACCCTAACAATATACTTAGCATCTCTGTGTTTCAATTTTCCCATCTGTAAAATAAAAAAATGATCATTTTTTTCTGGATTCTTTTGGGAATGAAACAAGAGAAAGTGAAAGTGTTTGGAATTTCTACTGACACATAATCAGAGTTATTGTTCTTATGAAGAACAAAGATGCACATCCAGTTTCCCTGGAAATGCTCACTTCAGATTTTACTGGAAGAAAGTACAGGGTCTCAAAAGATGTATTTGATTTTGCCAGGAGGCCTCACCACCAACATCAGGCTGTCCCTCCCATAGACATGAGGAAGAAGATGTATAACTGAAGCTGCTCATCTACAAGCCTGTGTCCTTCTTGGGTGGGCCATCTGCACTGGTGGATTTATCTCACTGATGGGAAACAGCTAAAGAATTCTTCTTGACTCTCAGCCCAGGGTGAGCTGTAAACTCTGGAGACACTGGCATATTTAGGCAGCAGCGTTATAGGGTGTACCCAGTTACCTATGTTACTCGGTATTTCCACTTATGCTGTTGAGTGAATATATTGTAATAATGTCAGAAACAAAAAAAAAATTGCTTTGTTTGTTTCATCTTGTTTTGTTTGGTTCAGAAACTTGCTAAATACCCCAGGCTGGCTCCAAACTAGTGGTAATGATTTTGTTGCAGCCTCCTAAATCCTAAGGATTACAAGCCAACAACACCCTTCTCGGCTCAAGAAATTAATTCTAAGACAACCAGAATATGAGATAGGTATGTCACATTTCCCTGAAAATTGACTGCCTAACATTAAGCATAATAGCATAGGTCAAAATTATTAGTACTGATATGTTAGCATTAGTATTAAATTAACAACAGAAGATAATTCTTACATCAGAAAATTAAAATTCATCTGATTTTTAGATAAGTAAACAAATATTAGTTTATATGAGCTTCGGGTGGGGGTGGTATAGTTTTTCATCTTCTAAACTAGTCAAGGTTTACAAAAACACATAAGCAATAATGTAAGAAATGTTTCCAACCAAACCTTTGGGGGGTTCTGCCTTTAATCTGGGGGCTCAGACCCACCTGCAAGCCTCTAGCATAGAGATCTAGATAGCTGCCATCAGGCAGCTAATCACTTGGCAGTTGTCCCCATCTAGGAAGCTGGGGGGATGCTCAGTTTAGAGTCTGAGTGCTAATTTCCAGCATCAACCCTGGACTGCCACATGCTCAGTGCTCATGTACAAAACACCTACACATTTGTGCTTTTTTAATTATTAGTTTATGTATCTGATTGTTTTGGCACCGTGTATGTCTGCGCATCTCTTGCATGTTTGGTGCCCATGGAGGCTGCCAAAGGATCCTCTGGAACGGGAATTAGAGATGACTGTGAGCTGCCATACAGTTACTGGGAACTGTATCTGTGTCCTCTGTAAGAGCAACCAGTGCTCTTTACTGTTGAGCCATCTCTCCAGCCCTCAACCTATTCTTATTTAAAGACCTGTGAGATATTTCATTCAGTTCTCTGTGCTTTTGATTAGAAGCTATTTTGCTTTGTCTTCACGCTGTCTCCTTTAATTTTAAAATCAGAATGCCTCATTAATATGAGTTAGAAAAAAATTATTCGATTTATGTAGTGGTCTCTGTCTCCACTGTTAAGAGCTGAATATAAAGATAAAATGTTCAAGGATATCACTGGTAGGCATTCAAAATTATTGGAGCCCACAAGTTCCCACATGCATTAGTTATATTTCGGCTAGTTCTAACCCTCGTACCTGAGAGAACAACTTAAAAAAGTATTTTTACCCGCATTTTCAGAGCTCATGATGCTTTATTATGCTACACCACATATATAACCATACAAGTTTTGAAGAGCTGCTAGCCAGAGGTGGGGTGACTTACTCTGAGGTTGTTTAAGTGTATGGGCCTCAACTTGATTGTTAATATAGAGATGTTCCAATTTGAGTCAAAGTAGGAGACTGTTGTTCACTGATATAATGAAAGCTTTGACTGTGTCAAAATGCAATTGGCTGTCACACAGAAAGGAAGCTTGATGAAGAAAAGCACACTTAAGGGAGCTCGGAACTCCATCAGGGACCCTTAGATGAAGGGAACATGTACTGAGGACATTGCAAAGAAGTTTGAAACTTGAGCCCTTCAACCCACTGAAACGCTGTGTGATTTGGGCTCATGGCTAAATGTTTCCTATATTCAGTTCTCTCATCTGGGAAATAAAAATGAAAATTGATGTCCTTGTATCATTGTTAGTCATTGTTGAGAGGCAAAGTGAGATCATGTCTGGGAAAACACTGTGAAATTATCAACTGCTTTTCTGACCAAAGAAGAATGTGTTCTGTCTCTGAAACGGCCCCAGAATCCTTAGAATGTTAAGACACCTAAAAACTGAACTTAGCTGTCTTGGTCCAAAGAGATTTGGGTTTTCTGCAAGAAACTCACAAATTAGCACTTACCCTGGAAACGAAATCTAATTTTCAAGTCGTTGGTGGCCAGAGGTGTTTCCTCTTTCCGAATAACTATAAGCAACATCTGCTTCTACAAATCATTCCAGCGTCTCAGACATCACGCCTGCAGCTTTTTTATTTTCTGGGTTTTTTTGTCATCACTTGATCAATTTATTTAGATGTTGGCTTCCCAATCTCCCTGCTGGTGAATCTGCCTTGTACAAATCACAGGCTTGGTAGTTACTATCCTGTTTAGTTTTCTTTGTGGAGGATAAGCTAGACTTTCTGAGCCCCATTCCATTAACCAGAGCTGCTCCAGCCTCATAACAATATAATTGGTGAGGTTTTAAAGACCAGATTCTGCCATGTGGTCTGAATCATACGATAGCATCAAAACTGTCTTCACAAATCATATTCTTTATTGGTTCACAATATCTTAAGAGTACATGCCTCTTATCTAGTCAAATATTTTGTAGAACACCAAATGTAAAATAGAATCTGTTGAGGCTGCCATTGATGGGGTAAGAGCTATAGAATGCATGCATTACACTGCCTGTTTGTTCAGATGGGTCAAAGATCCTTCTGGGATGTCTAAAAATGGCTTGAGACAGCCCAGCTTCCACTCTGTGGTGCTTTAATCCCATCTGTAATGACCAGTCATGATGGTGGTGGGTCTGCTTTCCAGCATGGCCCACAATGCTCTTCCTCCCAAAGTCCACCTTTATGAGAAGCTAAACTATTGATTTAGGAACTCCATTTTTTATCTTTTGATGATTCCCTTGCAAGCTCTCTTTGTTGATACTGAAAACTAACCAGACTATGCCCTGTTCTGTAGTGAAAGGGGAGCGGGCCTGCTTTTCGTCCCACCTGGCTCCGGCACGGCTAGCTTATACCCCGAAATAACAACACACAAATCGTATTCGTTTA
Source organism: Bramus lutescens (assembly GCA_001685075.1). Taxonomy (NCBI): domain Eukaryota; kingdom Metazoa; phylum Chordata; class Mammalia; order Rodentia; family Cricetidae; genus Bramus; species Bramus lutescens. Next base: position 18,060 of record LOEQ01010731.1, on the reverse strand, counting down.
AGCNTAATGTGTATCGCCACTTGACTGTGGCTTACCGGCATGAGTCTAATCACCGTCCGTCTTGGGTAGGAGAAGCATGGCGTCTGCCTGACTTTGCTTTTTTCCTCTCACAATTCTGTTCTGTCTTCCCCACCAACCTATGTTCTGACCTATCAGGCCAAGCAGTTTTCTTTATTAATTAACCAATGAAAGCAACAGATAGATAGAAGACCCTCCTACATCACTGTTCCATGTAAGTATTTGAATCAATGATCATATTCCTCTGAAAACATTTTCTTACAAGCTCAGCATTCTTGACTGTTTCTTCAGCTTCCTCATATATGAGGATGTGTGGACCTAATTGCTTAATTCTAATTGTCCTGTTTGTGGCTTACTTTAGTTTGTCCCTTTCAGAATGCATATGTGCCCCAGAACTGTAAACAGCAATTCCTACACTGACTGTCAAGCATCAAAGCTCTCCTTTAGAACCTTCTGTTCCATTAATGTAGCCTCTAAATACATTGATCCTGGGGGGATGTGTGACTCTTAATCAACTAATCCTCAGTCATTATTGAACACACCACTCTAGAACCACAGCTACCATATTATGAAATTGTGAAATTGTTTTCATTGCTTCGTGTGGTCATTCTCCTTTGCCTTGGCACATGGAGTCAGCTACACAGTTCTATTAGAGAGATCTCCAGGTCCTTGTCATTTAGAGGCTATGGTTTGTGGGATCTGGTAGATCGATGTCTCTATATTTGTTTGCTCTTTATTCTTCCCATCATGAAGAAACCCTCTTCTTCATTATTCTTGTGGATCATATTAATACAAGGTGCATGGGAGGGTGGTTGATTACTTTGTATTCAAACTAGGTAATAATGGGTTCTCTTTTATACCTAACATGACGAGCTTCCCTCGAACTGCATTTTTGAGGACATCAGAGAATTCTCTAGAAGCCAGAGAGAATAGGAATTATGGTGAGCTGGTTTATATCCCTGCCCTCAAATCTCCTCCCAAACCAGAATTTTTATCTATAGTTAAAGGAATGAATTTTTAGGCATTAGGCTGTATGTCTAAATTTTCATACTTCCCTAGAAATTTTCTCAAGTTTGTGGATTTCAGCCAGATACTCTGCCTTCCTTGAACATATTTTCATGTGGTTTCATAATATTTATTCAACATTATTTTCCATTAGTTCTCTAATTTTAATTGTTGGTAACCATTTCAGTGTGCCGCTATTACATGGTGCAGAATTGATTTATCCACATTAGCGTCTGAGACCATGACCCACTTTTATTTGCTGCTTGGTCAGCTCCGGTATTCATGGCAGGTTTTCTGAATATTTCTGACGAAGCTGTTAAGCACATGTAATTCTGAAAACACATTCCCATTCAGTAAGACTTACACAGGATGGTAAGCCCAACATGGCAGAAGGTTTCTAAAAAATTCCATAAACATTAAGCATATTTATGTCACGGCATTAAGTTTGGTCCATTTGAAACGTACTGTATTGTAGTATAAGAGGCATTTTGTTTGCTTGTGTTTACTTTCCCAGGAGTAAATGCGTTTTGGTTAACCACAATGGCAAACTTAGTCAAGACATTTATGTCAACAAACCCTACTGCTCAACAAAGTCACATTCTTAGTTTCTAGGACAGCAGACTGGATTCTAAGTAATAAGGTGTTTACAAGGTGTGCTGTAAATCTGGGTCTATAAACATGTCTACTTTCTGTTAACCCCACCGCTGTGCAGGAGGCACAATCAGTTCTCTCTTTGGTTTTATGGTAGCCAGCATGTTGGGTTGCCAGTCATGATCACTGTTGATTCCAAAAGCCTCCTGCCAAGCTCTTGACCCAAGTCATGCTCCCTGGTGATGTCATAACGCCACTAAGAATTTGCTCATTCACCAGACCTGCTGGGATGCCCCAAAAGTCACATACCTTCTCTGTTAGTCATGCACTCCTTGGAGAATAACACCTTGAAAAAGGCAGAGGCACTCCCTTGCTCTCCTTTCCCCAGTTTCAAAGCTAATACATTTTTAAATCTTTAATAATGAGCTTATGGATATAGTAAGATGATTATTACATTTATGGAAATCATTTTTAATGCGACTTTTTCTCCAAAGTTAATAGTACTAATTTTGTTGCTTGGACAAAAACATGATATTTTCTGATTTATAAACAAAATTTATTTTTAATTTGATACACATTTACCAAACACAGTACCTGGTATTTAAAACTCTCACCATAGTTACTGATGCCAAACATCTGGATGAAAAAGGAGAATTTAGTAACAGATCGAGATATTTTATTGCATGATGCTTTTGGGGAAAACTTATCAGTTTTAAGCTTTTCACCTCTTACCCAAAGATTAGGCATTCATGTAGTTATACTTTGTTTCCTGCTTACTTTACAGCTTGAGTCTTCCAAAATGTTCACAGAGTGTTGTTCCAGAGTATAAAATGAAAAACTCATTTAACAACGTTTCAAATAACAATGCATACATTTTTTAAGTCCATTCACAAGATTTACCAAGATAGATCATATCAGGATTATAAGGCACAAATATTGATCATCTGATAAAGATATAGATCAAAACAGTGTACTTTATGACCACAATGATCATAATAAATTAGAAATCAAAATCAGTAAAAGATCTGAAAAGTTGCTTAATGTTTAGAACCTAAATAACCATATCCTTTAATTCATGAGCCAAAGGGAAAGCTAGGTAGTAATTTTAATGAAAATAAGAGCTATGATTGCAAATGTTTACTGAAACAACCACTAAGAGGCATGAATGCCTATAGTATTAAATGCTTTGAGCAGGATATGAGAAAGGCCTTGAATGGTCACCTTACCTTAAGAACATTAAAAGAAAAGAAAAAAGAAAAAGTGAAACTAAAGTAAACAGGAGGAAGATTAGAGCAGATATGAACTAAAGGAAAAACAAAATACAGTACTAATCACCTAAGTTGTTTTCTTGAAGAGACCAATGAGATTGATGTTTTTTAAAAGAGGCCATAGTCAAAATAACCAGGAAGACAAAAGGTAAAGAAGAAGGCACAAATTATCCATGTGAGGAGAGGAAGGTCACTATCCCCACAGAAGTCAACTGAAAAGAGAAAAGCCATCATGAATAACTTTATGTCAATAAATTCTACAACACAGATGAAAAAGACTAATAATTTGAAAGTACAAACATACTATAAAATCTTTGTGAAGAAATGCTAAGTAATTTGAGAATCTCCAACTGGAAAGCTCCAACTTCTAGATACATCATAGGGCAATTTAGTTTCACACCAACTCTTCCAAAAACATCAAGAAAAAAACATTACCAAATAATTCTACAATGCCAGAATTGTCCCAATGTCAAACAAAAAAAAATATAATATAATAAAACTTTAAGGCTGATATCTTTCAGGAACATCAATATGTTTTAATAAGGTTTAAATCTGTCAATTCATGAGCACATACTTGGGAGACTGCTTCATTATAAAGGTGAAAAGGTTATTGTGTGTGTGTGTATTTGTGTATATTGTTATATATATATATATATACATTTATACATATAGAACTAAAATAATAGACTATTTATCATATCTTCTACCATAAATGAAAATAACTCTAAAGAGATTAAAGATCAAAATGAAAAACATACAACTGTAAAACTTGTAAACAAAACAAAGAAATAATCCTGTGTCTTTGAATTAAGCAAAACACTTTTAGAAGCAGCCAGCAGCAATCATCCATCAACTCCATAAAGATGATCACTGAAAGACAGCATTAAACCTTTGTTCACAGTGCATTGAGGAACCTCACTGGTTTGAGAAACAGTGCCATAACTGGTATATAATTCTGAGCAAATTCTAGGGCTCAATTGTTTAGATACTTGCTGGTAATCTAAACCCAAATTTTCTTTTTAGGTTCTAGGAAGGGATGAGGCTATTTTTGTTTGCATTAACCAAAATCATCTTGTGATGAACATTACTCTTTGCTTTTCTCTGTCCTGTTACAGCTGGAGGATTTCTACCCCACATCAGAGTCTTTATCCTTGAACACAGAAGAGTTCTTCTGAACCATTAACCATTACATGTTCTTCAAGAGCAGACTTTGTGTAAAAATAAAAGAAACAAACACACTACTTCTAAAAACCTATTTATCAGAACATTTCACAAGAACCTTTGGCAGTATTTATTGACAACGACAAAAGTAGGCCCTTTCTATGTTCAAATAAGTACTTTAAAGCAATAAATGAGACCTTAGATCATTTCTGAGTGTGTTTCCCACATTGTCTTTTCCATTGCAGGGGCCTTGGTAAGCATTGTGACTAAGCAGCTCAGGGCCTCTGGTATAATCATCATCAAATCTGCATAATCTTTTCCTTTAAGACATCAGCATCTTTAAATGGTGTTTTAAAAAATAATAACAAGCTTTCCAGCTTTGGAAGAATTCTACTTTTAGTATTTATGAGGGACACCCTGCACTCCACTTTCTCCACCAGGCCTTGGGGAGGTAGAGGATCGCAGAATCGCCAGATCAACAGCTGACATCTTATGGTATACCTTAGGGCACTCCAGACAAGGTCTTTTGGTTTGCAGTGTTTTCTCACCCTGTTCTATCCCCAGACTTTTGTTCCTTTCAGCAGGTTCTGGTGAACATGCTCAAGCTGTCTGTAAAAGCCCAAGTCTAACACTGTTTTAGTCTGAACATACTAAGATGTGAGAAGTTGTGACAGGAAGGTACAGTGGTGGCTTGATGTCTTCTAAATGTCCATAAACAGCACCTATCCCCCCACACACTTTTCTTTGTTCTCTGAGCTTATAAGCCTGCTTGCCTGTACCTTGTCTCCAGCTTGTTTTGATTGTTTATTTGGTTGCTTGTCTTGTTTTGCTTCCGCTTCCATCCATGCCTATATGCCTGCCTGCCTGCCTATCTATCTATCTATCTATCTATCTATCTATCTATCTATCTATCATCTATCATCTATCTATCTATCTATCTATCTATCTATCTGTCTGTCTAATTGGGGGATATGCAAATTGCTTTCTACTTCTAAAAATAGCTTTGCTCTCTCTAATTTGTACCTCCCTGATATTCTTAGGCTCAGTAACTTATTCAAATTATAATGAAATAAAAATGTCCCTGATTGCATTTCAGAAGATCTCTTGGGTGGAACTGGGAAGTTGAGTTTATGATGCTGGAAGCAACCTCAATGACTGACAGGTTTCTACTCTTTTGGGTGCTCATTAGCAACGCAAGAGATGAAAGAATGACAAGTGAAACACGGCATCACCAACAGAGCAAAACAGCAACAGCTACCAGTGCAGTTATGAAGCCGCGAGTCCAGTGAGCTAAGGGAGAACAGTGAACAATGCCACCTCCCCTGTGATTTGGCTAGAGATGGTTCTGGATATATGCATGTGCATGCCTGCTTTCCATTAACTTTCCGAGGTTACAGGAGAACGTATCCTCCTTTGAGATCTTAGAAAGGCATCTTCTCCCTTCCCCAGCATGTTCCTGAGACTTTACAGGTCTGCTAAATTCAATCTAGTGTAACTTCAAGTAAAGTACCAAAAGTACTTTAATATACGGAGTTCCCTGTGAGAGCCAACTATCTTATCCACAGACTGCTGAGCAAAGCAGAGATTCTCATTATGTGTAAGAGACATTGTTGTACTTGTTTCAATAAACTGAAAGATACTTAGTAGAGACTAACCAGATGCTTACCACACCTGTTTACTCTCCTTGGCAACATGGATAAATGAGGTCTCCCAAATGTTTAGATTCTAGGTTAATACCCAGTCCCTATTCAGAATAAACTGAGGTAAACGAAAATGTTATATTTTTTTGTATCTTCTCTTAGTCTTCTGGCCAGATTACACCAAAGGAACCTAAAGAAGTTGCATGTTGAGGGTCACATGACTACAGTGTAGGGGACCATATATAAGAAATAGTTCTCCATTGGCTTAAACACTGAGATTTATTTAACACTAAAACTATTCAGTCCTAAATAACAATGTTATTTTGACAAAGAGAAAGCACACATCATATTGGGGTAAAAGAAGGGGTTCTATTCACTTTGTACATTGGGGCCTAGTTAGCAGTCTCTGGTGATTTAACCAAAAGAGGTTAATCCTCTCGAACAATTTCAAGGGCCAAGGAAGAAGCTAGGGCTTGATTCCGTGGCATGCCATTTGTTTATCATGTTTGTGCAAATTATGTATCTCTTCAGTCCTTGGTTTTCTACCAACCCAGGTCAGTAACTGCTAACTGCTTAGCATAGAGCACAACACAATGTAAATGCTAAATGAACATCAGTACTATTCCTAAATATGCTAGTTTATATGACAAATGACCCCATAGGTTCATTTACTTGAACAATTGGTCCCCAGTTGGTAGCAATGTTCAAGGAGGCTATGGGATGCTGTGGAATAATCCTCTTGTATACTGTAAAGATTTGTCACCCAAAGCTGGACAGTGGATTAAAGGTGCACCCGGGAGGGTGTCTTCCTAACAATAGGAACCACTTACAGGTGGAGTTCAGGGAGATATTGGTATTTTGCAATCTGACGCTATCTTTAAAAAAATTTCAAGCCAAGCAGTGGTGATGCACACCTTTAATCCCAGCACTTGGGAGGCAGAGGCAGGCAGATCTCTGTGAGTTCCCGGTCAGCCAGGGCTACACAGAGAAACCCTATTCCTGTCCTCCCCCTCCCCAAAAATCAAGATTTTGTTTAAATGAGTTAACAACTTAGTAGGGAAGTAAATTTGGTTGACAGACTAGAATTTTTAACTTGAGTATATACTGGCGAAGCACAGCCGCCTAAAAGACATAGGATAACAAAGTCAACATATCCTGTTGCTACGTAGTTGATAGCATTAAGATCATATGCGAAAGACTATTGAAATGCAGTTGGCAAAGTCGTAGGAAATAGCAACCAGTGTGTTGTTATTACCGCACCAGATACAGAATTAGCTGGCCTGTCTGCTGGGTTCTGTGATATGGAAGCAGAGTAAGTTTACGGAGAGATTCCAAGTACCTATACCTACTGCAAAATAGCAAGAAATATTTTATCTCTATTACTAAAAGGATACAAATTCTGTTAGTTCTCTTGTGGTTTGTAATGCCGTGAGGAAAATTGAAGTTTCAGTCAGAAGTCATTAAAATAAAAAGTGGTCAGTTTCTCCCATTTGGGTTCATAAACATCACGTACACTTCTGTCGCCACCACTGGAGCTAAGAACTCTGGACTGAGGGAAATACTTGGACTCACACCCCTCTAAGGCATATAGTTACTTGGAGTCTATGAAACCCATGGTCTTAGAGCCTGTGAGAATGAAGAAACTTTTGCACAAATACTGTAAGTAGCGAGCGCTCCGCGTAGGAAAATGCCATGCGTGGTGTGTCTCTCTGCGACATGCCAGATAGCCTCACCTTTGCCTGGTGTCTGCTCCTCACCTCATCTGGTGACTTTGACTCCCTGGCTGAAGAACTGGAGATGAATCTGTGTTTACTGCCTCTTTGTTATGTGCAACACAGATCTCAGACTCCCTACAATTTTGTCTATGTCTGCCTCCTGGATGGAGTAACAAGTCCAATAAACAGGAGCTGGCAGGAGCGTTAGATGGCAGAGCTTCCCCCATGACTGACTTCCCCACCCACCCGCTCTACAGCAGTGAAAACCACCACACAGTCAAATTGTTTCTAAAGAACTTACTTGAAGAAATACCATCAACCTGTGGCAGGTTTACACCTTATCAATTATGAATACTTCAATAAGCCCCTAAGAAGTGGCTTCTAAATTTCTTTCTGATGCCATATCCTCTTACCAAGAAAAGAGAAAATCTGTATGTCCACGCTATACCATCCAAAAAAAAATGCATGGCACCCAGGCCCAAAATACTTACTGACTAGCAGTTTGGCAGTGCCAAGTAAAATTCTGTAGGTAAACACTCAGGGGTATTCCCATAACAGCTCTAAGTCTTTGCACACACTTACCTGTTGACTGTATCTGTCAGGGCCTCCCTCCCAGCAGGGCAGTGCCAGCCCAACAAATCAGAATTTCTATTTACTGAGAACCAAGCCTGGCAACCCAGCAACCACAAGTAATCTAAAAACATTTACCTGTCTAAACCGATCTTCCTCTTGACAAACCAGCAGCGGTATTGCCAAACGTGGAAACATTCAATCTGCAGCGATTAAAGTCTGATGAGATCTCCTCAAGCCATCATTTATTTTGTTCTATTATGAGCAACGTTGCATAAGCAATTTAATATCATCAAATCTGGATTAGACTGGATGAATTCTTGGGAGCTGGTTCACACAAGTCTAGTTGATCCTGACCAAATACTTCAGACTAATTACTAATGCCTGTGAACACCATCACATTAAAATATAGATATAGGGGGTTTATAAACGTAAAAGTTACTTTTTCCCCCTCTTCAAATAGAAGTATGCCTGGGCTTGCCGAGCATCAGTGTACTTGGAAAAACTCACTGTTTTTGCTGCCTTCACTGTAAAATATGAAAATAATATCTCTGGGTGGTTTTTCTTACTTTTCTGTGATCCAGGCTAGCCAGGTGGGTGTGGTAAAAGAACACAACATCAACAAAATTAATTAGCTCCTCTTGGCAAGCTTTCTGTCAGTGGCAGAAGCATCCTTCTGCATAGCTTGCTCTGCTTGTCTTCTTTGTAACGGATTCAGAGCTGGGACGTACGCAAGTAAAGCAAACGAGAGACATGAAATCAGTTTGGCTAATATCAGCTCTCACCCCAAAAGGAATCAACTTTTTCGCTGCTCCCAAAAGTAACAGAGAAGCCACTATACTTGCCTGTGTTCACAAGATTAGAATTATCCATGCTCTGGGAAGCCATGTAGGAATTTACAAGGAACATAGACAAGCTACAAAGAAGAGGCAAAGCCAAGGGCTGCAAGAAACAGCCTAAAGGCCATGCCTTCAAATCCCTCGAACATTTGGGAGCTTCGAGACCCCTGGCCAACAGCCGACTGCAGTGATGTGAGCACTTGGGCAGATTATTTTCCTCTTCTCCCAAAAGAAAGAAAAGAAGCTTAAAATATGCCTTTTTAAATGAGCTTTATTTTATGGTTCACAATCATCTTAGAGCCAAGAGTCCTTATCTCTTTGACCCAACCAAATGTGATTGCCAGCCCCACACCTACTTTGAAACTTTCCAAGTTCAAAGCATGTTTTCTAAAAGTCATTATTCTCTGGCATGCTTTCAGTTGATTCAAAATAGGAGGATCTTATACGGTCAGAAAGGGGTAAGAAAGAAGATAATCTAAAAATAAGGAATAGATAATTTTGGTAAGTTTACTTCATCCATTCCTAGTGGGCTTGAGCTGTCACAATTGAGGGACTGCCAAGGTCAAATCAGCCTGTGGCATGTTTGTGAGGATTGCCTTGATGTGGGAGGGCTCAGCCCACTATGGGCAGTACTATCCCTCAGCAAGATGCCCTAGGCTACATACAAAAAAAATATCTAAGTGTAAGTCTTGGGGAAGGCCAGCAAAGACATATCTACATGGTTTCTTCTTCAAGTTCCTGCTTCAGTGCCTGCCCTGGCTCCCCTCAGTTACAGACTGTGACCTAGAAGCCAAAATAAGCCCTTTCCTCCCATGTGTTGCTTTGGGTCACGGTGTTTGTGACAGCAACAGATAGGCAACTGGAACAACCAACCTATTAGTCAGGTTTCTGTCACTGTGCTAAAGCACCTGAGGGAAACGACCATAAACGTGGACAAGCTCATTTGAACTCATGATTTCAGGGGCTCTGTCCGTATTCTGTTGGCTTTGTTGTTTCGGGGACAGTGGTGAGACAGAAGTTATGACAAGAAGCATGTGACAGAGAGTAAGTAGGCAGTTTAACGTCAAGAGAGTAAAGTGGGGGAAAGGGTGATTGAGATCCTAATACTTCCTGCAAAGGCCCGTCTCAACCGACCTCTGACAAGGCTCCACCTCTGATAGGTTCCGCCAGCACCCAGAGCATCCCAGGCTCATAAGTTTGTATTTAACATACAAAATTTGTGGATCACCCTACATCTAAACAGTTGATGATGGGAGTCACAAAATAATCCCACACCAGTTCAGAATTATGAATAATAAAAAGGTTATTTATTTAAGGGAAAAACTTACAGATCAC
>LOEQ01010730.1:17022-39125 GCA_001685075.1 Bramus lutescens | reverse complement strand
CTTAGAAAACTAACATTTTGGGGCAGCTATTGAGCATGAAGTATTAAAGTATTTGCACACAATGTGGCTGTAATTGACTCCTGCTTGCTTGAGTGCCCATTTGGTACCAGACGCTGAGTGAGTTAGGTAGCTCCTATGCATTAACCGTAAAGCCTTGTAAGAGTTTGTAAAGTGGCCTCAGACTCTTCCCTAGATCCTAGAGGTCCACTGTGGTCGAACCAAGATCAAAAGCAGATTTCCCTAATTCCAGTGACCATGTTCTTACAACAGCATGGAACTCTCTCACTTCCAATAACTTTACTAGAAGATGGAATAATGTGTGATAGACAGAATTCAGTCAAACTCAGCCACTGCCTGGCAGTGCTTCTCCCCAGCCCTACCACCCATCAGTATGAACTAAGAAATAAGTCTGTTCTTCCTTTAAGAGCCCAAGTCCTTTCTATTTTAATGAAAGTCTACTTAACAAGACCACTTCGCTCCCACTAGAAGTTGGAGAGAAACCAACCCCTAGCCAAGATAGTGCAGAAACACCTGAGCCTAGTCCTCCAAGGGGTGTGATCCCTCAATGCCTGCATCTGTCACGTGCTAAGGTGACATCTCAAGACCACCAGCACGTTCTGGCAAACACATCTTCTGCCTTCGAACCTTACTAGATGGAGCTTTGAGCAGTTGGGGTTGTATGTCTAATCTGTCAGTGTCCCAAATGCAAAAGGCATTCTTAAAGTTTTAATTCTTGGAAACACGGACCTAATTCCTATCACATAGTTAATGCTCAGATCCTCCTTCATTCAAAGGTGCCCTGGGACCCTCCTCTTTTCGTTACCCTCATGGAAGACGTGTTTTAAGGCTGTATCACATTTTGGAGTCAGCCAGATGTTATTTGAAACTAAACCTATTAAGTGAAGTAGACATCTACGCTGAGTCATTTCTTTAATGGGTCAAAAACAAGCTGTGACTATAAAACAATAATGTGTATTTTCTTGGACGATTCTGAAAGTCATTTCCAAGGAAGAGCTAGCTCCAAGCATGGTTCTCAACAGAAAGCAAGCTTTAATCAAATGAATGTTCTTTTAAGGCTATTCCTTCCTCATGTTCATAGCCTCTGCCCTCCCACTTAACCCTACTTGTAAATGGTTCTACTGTGACATGTGGATCAGGTGTGCTGATTTATAATCAGTACTGAGTTGATCAAAGCCCAATTGGATGAGCTCACACAACCCAGAAAATAGGTGAAACTATTAATTTTTTAAAGTATCTTCCATTCTTCTCTTCTTCTATATCACCAGCTTCAAAAGACAAAAACCCCAGACAATGTTATTTTCTAAAAATAAAGGATAGTGTGTTGTAGACTAGAAAATATGTCCATGAGGCATTTACAACTATTTCTATAGCTTCTGCCTCAGTCAGAGTGGAATAATACATGGAAAAGAGTACTATACTCAAAAATGCATGGTAGAGTTAGAAAAAGACGCACATCCTGGGTGGAGGTAGCTGCATTTGCTGAATAGTGGCGTGGCTATTATATAATGAATGGCTGAAAGGGCATGGATCTGTTAAGAAAAGAAACAAGTTTCAGTTTGTTTCATAGGAATTCTTAGAAGTAAGCACTTCTCCTTGGTTCCATTTATTATGCACTGTGTGTTCTCAACTTTACATAAATGATGATATTGTCCCTGGCCAATGACCCTTCAGTAAACATGATGGGAAGATAAAGTCCTAACAACCAGAAAGGTTTTATAGTTACCTGTATCATTGTGTCAGACGCTGTGGCTGGAGGCTTCTGGTTTCAAGATGTGAGCCAACGGCATCTGAGGTTTAAGGACACTATTCATTATAGAAGCCAAGGTTATTTCCGAGATCACACACAAACTCAGCAATCGCATTTAACCGTGGAGTGAAGTCAGGGCAAGTCTTTGGCTGGAGCCACCTTTCCTGTCTTTAAAGTCATGAGGAAACCTCCCTTCTCTTTCCCAATGTCATGCTCATGATGGTGAGAATTTACTGTTTGAAATTCTCATCGGGACATAGCATATGAAAGATGTGTTCTTTCGGAAACGCAAAAAGGTACATTGGGTTCATCACAAATTAATTTATTACATGTATACAAATGGCAGTGAGAAGTTGTGAATGGTAACACTGGGCAAGCAAGAGGATTTCTCATATAAAAAGTGGTCCAGTTTAAGTCAAGAAGATCCAAGTTCACCCATGCTATGCTTTAAACTCTGGAATAGAAGAAGGTGCAACAATCCGAAGCAACATAACTTAATGGTTTTACTTACTTATTGTTACCATGTGTGTGTCCATGACTGTAGGCACACACACACGTGTGTGGAGGTCAGACAACAACTTTCAGTAGCTATTTCCCTCCTCCTCTGTGTGGATATCAACTCATCAGCCTTGCATGGCAATCACTTCACTAGCTGACCCATCTCATCAGCTCCAACAATGGCTTTATTCTACCTGGGATGGCTAGATTAAGGAACCCTGAGGAGAAGAGGTTAAAATCTGGTGTGCAGAGTGCTCTACAGGTCGAGAGAAAGAGCAAATGATAGCACAGTTTCTCAAAGCCCAGCAGATAAAGTAGCTTGGGGCTTAGTGTGACTGTGTGGTAAGCTTTTGCATTACACTCAGTGTCAAGTGATAATTTAAGGTGAGCATGAAGGAGCTTCTTCCCCAGCATCCTATAGACCATGCCCCTTCACAGTCACCAGTGAACTCCCTCTTTATATGTCCAATATGATTCTTTTGATCTGTATTCTGTTGGCCATCCCCTCAGTGGAGTTCTTGGATTCTTTTGGTTCTCTGTCACCTAAGCTGCTCCTTCATTTTCCTCCCCAATTTCTGCACCCACATGTCCTCAGAAACCTGAGAAAACAAGCTGTGAACATCATGTTGGGAATTTTGAAGCCCACTATGTCAGCTCTGTCACTTCCGTCAGTGGTCCCCAGGGCTCTTTTGTAGTCTACCCTCTTCCCTTCTGATTAGTTTACTAAAGAGTTGAATGGCCAACTATAGCTAGGCAGGACGAGGTTAGGCAGGACTTCCAGAGACAGAGAGGACTCTGGGAAGGAGAAGAAAAGGAGAAGCCAGAAGACAGGGAGAGGAAACAAGAGGTGCAAAATAGAAGAGAGACATAAATGTGTTAACTTAAGTTATAAGAGCTAATTAGGAGCAAGTCCTAAGCCATAGGCCAAGTTTTCATAATTAATAAGAAGTCTCCATGTCATTATTTGGGAGTTGGCTGGTGGGACAGAGAAAGACTCTTTATATTATGACTCCTACAGCTCTAGCTACCACCCTTATTTAAATAACTCTCTAAAAAATCCAGCCATTCATGGAGATGGAGGAAGAGTGGATGGGGAGGGGTTGATGGGAAAGGAGAGGGGAGGAGGGAGGGGAAACTGATTGGTATGTAAAATAAATGGAAAAATATTCTTTAAATTTAAAAAGAAAAGAAAATAAAAATCCAGCCATACTTTTTAAGATCGCTGTACCACCATTGTTTCCTTTCAGGAGACTCAAAAGCTTTAGACCTATGGTTTGGGGAGTTGACTCGGTGGTTATGAGCACTTGTTGATCTTGAAGAGGACCTGAAATTTTTTCCCAGCATGCACATGACAACTCACAATCATCTGTAACTGCAGTTCCAAGGGAATCAGTGCCTTTTTCTGATTGCCATGTATACCAGGTGCACATTTATTGCACATACATACATGTAGGCTAAAAATTTAGACATGTTAAAATAAAATAATTAGTTTTTAAAAGAGAAAAAACTTTATACCCATAGTAGGTGTTTTTGATGATTAATTTTATGTGTTTATTTGACTTTGGTAAGGGATGCCAGGTAGCTGATTAAGTCTACTTCTGAATGGATGTATGGAGTGTTTCTGGAAAAAATCATACTGAAGACCATTTTTATCAGTGTAGATGAACATCATCTTAATCACTGAAGGCTCAAAGAATGAAAATAGGTGTGCAAGGATGTTGTGTTAGCTCTTCTTTCTTGACCTAGGATGCCAGTCCAATCCTGGTTTCAGGCAGTTATGCCTTCAAACCTTGTCTAGGACCCATTCCATCGACTCTCTTGATTTTCAGGCCTTTGGACTAATAATGGAGCTACACAATTGCCTTTTGTGGGCTATCAACTTTAAGATTATGATTTCTCAATCTCCTTAATGTGATATAAGCCAAAACTGCATAATAATTTTATATATATATATGTCTTAAATAGAACATAGATATATAAATAAATAGATAGGTAGAGATAGATAGATAGATGATAGATCGATGATGGATGGATNAGATAGATAGATAGATAGATAGATAGATAGATAGATAGATAGATAGATTTATCTAAGTATCCTTACTAATGCAGTGTTCAACCAGTATAGTTATAATTTCTCCCTATCTTTTCTTCCTTGTTTCTTATCTCCAATCAGTTTCCACATGCTCGAGGATGTGGCCAAACTCCACTCATCCTCTCCCGACCCCACCCATCTCAGTTCACGGTTTCTCTCAGCAGCTTTCTGGAAGGTCCTTCCTTCTTCTATTCCACCCAGCTCTAAAAGCTTCCAGGTCCTATTACAAGTCAGGCAATCCACAGCCGCCAGATATATCACCTGACAAGTTTCCATAAATGAAAATCTCATAGATAATCACTCAAAGCATTCCAGACACAGTCTACCAAACTATCAAGCAGTTTCGTTCTATATTTCTTCTAGGTTCTAAGTTAGAAAGTGAACTATCAGATTACAAACACACCTCCCAATTCCTCATCCTTACCCAACAAGTTTAAGCTTGGAAAAGCTTTCCCTCTTCTTGAACCTGCACACTCGTCTGTCCAAACATGTGCCATCAAATTTGATTTCAGAATTATACTAATGTCATATATCAAGAGTTGATTGAAGTCAGAACTATGGGAGGTATACAAAGCTTTAATAACCTTATTGTGAATCCTCATTAATGTTACTCTTCCCTATCCATTCCATTCACAGTAGCCCTTGGTTTGCACTGGGATTAGAGATGGGAGATGATTCTACTGCATTTGAAGAGCTGCAGTCAACACATTTCATATAAAGTGTCAATCAAGGGCTGGAGAGAAGCTTAGCTAGACTCACAAAGTGCTGATGGGACTGTCTTGTCCTCTGTCTTCTCTTACCATTCATTCTCTCATGCTTCTGAAATTTGTAATTCTTCATTCATATCTATCCTGAGGCTCCCCATTGTTTTTCAGTGATGACTGTCTCTTTGTCTTAGTCACTCTGAGCTGTAAATATTGCTATGAGCCAAAAATGGGCCTTGTTTACTGTTGTTTCACCTTTCTCGACACAGTGTTTGATGTACAACAATAGATAATTGATTGTATTTATGTCAGTCAGAAAGTATTATCTGAATATATAACAATTGTGATTGTGCCTTATAGAATTGATGGCTTTAAAAATTCAAAGATGAGGCAAATGGGTAGAGACATGAGAATCGTTGTTCATTGAGAAAGACTTGGTGAACTCTGGCCTTTCTCAGGATTATGGGCCATAGAATGCAAAGACTTTATGAGAGATGCTGGGTATAATGATGCATGCCTATAGGCCAGTACTAGGGAGGCAAAAGCAGGCAGATTTTGAATTTGAGGCCAGCATGCTCCATATATCAAGTGTCAGGCCACCCAGAGCTACATAGTAAAACTGTCAAGAAAGGGAGGGAGGGANAGAGGAAGGGAGGGAAGGAGGAAAGAAGAAATTTGTGAAATAAAATGATTTAAATTTTAAAGTTGGGCACACAACTAATAACCATAGTAATATCTGTTGTTTACATACCTCATTGTTTGACCTACTTTTATGTATACAGTTTACCTGTTCATCACTACTATATCCATCTAACAGTTGTTGGTATGATTCTGTATTTATGCTTCCAAAATAAGCATGTTACCCCTGGCTATTTTGTGTGACTAGTCTGTGAAGTCTATCACACTTTTATGTGTTTCTCAGGTAAATCCCTTCCAAGATGCAATTTTTAAAAAGAAATTATTGAGACTGGAGAGATGGTTCTATAGTTAAGAGCACTTGCTGCTTTTGCAGAGGACCTGGATTCTGTTCCTAGCATCCATGTAGCAGCTCACAACAGTCTGTAACTTCAGTTACAGGGGGTCTGGTATCCTCTTCTGACCTCTGTGGGCACCAACAGACATATATGTGGTACACAGACATACATGTAGACCAAATACTCATACATGTAAAATAAAAATAAATTTGTAAAAATTGTAGATTTGAGAAAGATTTAGAGAACAAAATTGTCTTGAACAGAGGGAAAGTAGGGAATAAAAGGTTGACTGTGTTTAAAAGGCAATGTCTTAGAACAATGTCAGATATAAATGTAGTAGGTAATGTTACTTATTAATTTAATTATACACTGAAATAAATGAAATGATCTGAGCAATGGAATGAGTGATGATGTTTGGTGCTGTTTTAATTTGGGGTAGTGATTTTTAATGTGATTCTCTAGCAAAATTTTACTTAAGTCTTTTAGATACATATTCTTGGAAATTAAAATCTTTTCATTTAACTTTGGACATATAGATAATTTAAAATCTAAAGAAAAAGGGCAATTCCTTAGGCATAGCAAGTAGGTGAAGCAGTGACAGAGGGGTGAGGGAAAGATGTTCTCCCCTCTCCCCCTCCACCAGCTCCAGCGGGTGAGGAGTTGACCCTCCCATTCACCAGCTGCGTCACTCAGAAAAGCAGGCCCTGAATTTCATCTGGGCAGCATAGCAGAGCTGACCCTATTGATCTGGGAGTGGGACGGCATTGACCCAGCCTGAGAACATGAGTGTGAGAGATCTGGCCCTACACCTCAACTGCCTTATGGCTGCATGGGTGAGACAGAGACCCCCCTTCCCACACACATACTACCTGAGGCATGTGGGAAAGCTACCTCTAAAGTCAAAAGAGCTGGAGAACTCCCCCTGCTCCTCACCAGCTGAAGTACTTGGGAGAACAGGCCATGCACCTCACCTGGGCAGCATAATAGATCCTGATTCTGTTGGCAGAAGTATGGGTGAGCCAGCCCCAAAGTTGTGAGCAGTGGGAGAGCAGAGATGCCCCCTTACCCCTTGCCCCTCACTTCCTGCAGCAGGGGATAGAATTGACCCTCCTAGTTACCAGCTGCAACACTCAGGAAAATGGGTCCTGTACCTTGTCTGCACAGTAGAGCTAACTCTATTGACAGGGGTGCCAGTAAACTGGCCCCAAGAACATAAGCATGGGATTTCTGGCCCTACCTCTCATCTGCCACATGGTGGGGTGGGCAAAAGAGAAATACCCCCCATCCCTCGCCACCTGTGGCAGGTGAGAGAGCTGGCCCTGAGGTCATAAGAGTGGGAGAGCTGTCCCTTCCCCATCACTAACTACAGAAACCAGGAAAGTAGCCCCTGCACCTCACCCGAGCAACAAGGTAGAGTGGGCCCTGATGGTGTAGGTATGAGACAGGTGGCCCTGAGGGTGCGAAAGCAGAACTGGCCCCGCCTCTTTCTCATTGCTACAAGGGGTGAGCTAGCCAAGGTAATGCTGGAGAGCTCACACTGGTGGTGAGGACAGGGGAAAACTGGCAGGCAGACCAATCCTGCAACTACCCAGGCCCAGAACCAGGATTATGAGTTGACCCACCCCAACATCCACCCCATCTGTGGTCTTTTAGAGCACATGAAAGGGCTAGTCCTGCAGACCCAAAGCTGCAGGATCTCCACAACACAAGGCAACAACAGGATATCCAAGAGGCATCCCACTGAGGGTCCAGCATCAATAGCGTAGCAGATACCAGAAGCCTAGAAACAGACCAATGACTGTGGTGAACATTTGTACATCAAGATTTACGAATTAAAGGGTTCATTGCATAACTCAGTGTCTCACTACAGCTTCCACAATGAGATTGATTTTTTCATTCTTTTCCTTTATTCTCTCTTAAATTTTATTTTTTGAGGGGGGAGATTACAAGGGCAGAGGGTGGACATCAAGGGACAGAGAAATGAATGTGATTGAGATGTATGATGTGAAAGACACAAGTGTTGGGGATTGCAGACCACCAGACCCTGAATTTCTTATAAACAACTTGTTTTCCTCTGATCTGAGCATAAGACCCTGATGGCAGGGGAGTGATTTCTGGTGACTGCATCTGAAAGATCCCGAGAGATGGGATATGGCCAGAGCCCTATGTAAAACTGCCTAAGCACAATAAAGTGGGCATTTTTGGCATTCTTGTCTCAAGGATGTCCCCATGGCCCTGTCTGTCTGTCTGTCTCTGTGTGTATATGTTTTTAAATTTTCAGCCTAGTTCCTGTAGCACGTAGCATGTAGAGTGCAGAACGAAACCCATGTAGTTTTACAAGTGGAGGTTCCAGCGAGATCACCCTCAGGAATGGTGAGGGTGGATTAATATGTGTTATGTGTGTTTGAATAAGTCTTTAAAGAGACAGAGTATAAACAGTCAGATTAAGTCTTTAAAGAGACAGAGTATAGACAGTCAGATTATAAGCCACGAAAGGATGGAATGTGCATAGAGAATTTGGATCATGTATATTGTGTTTTCTTTTGGTTTTTGACTGAATAAAGACATTTGATTCTGGGAACTGCTAAAAAAAGGTATCTTGACTTTAAAATATGGGTCTAAGAATATGTTGCTTTGGAAAAAGGTTCTGCTTTTGTTTCCACAGAAAATGAGAGCCTGTGGAATCATTCAAGGCTAATGTGCTTTGATGGACCAAGACCCCCTAAAAGTCACTGTGAATATCCCCAAAAATTGCTTCACCCAATAATTAGCAGGAAGTAGTCTGGAGAGAGAAGTATGCCCAAATTCCCTACTGGAGGTTGTAGGGCCGAGGGGGATGCTGTAGGCAGTGGCAGTACTAGGACCATCAGCAACTGCATCACTGGAGCCTAGGCAAGCCAGAGTTGCCCAGACCACTGGGCTACCCATCTGTGTGCGGCATACAGAAAGGTGGTGGCAGGAGCAGAGTTTTGCAAGAGTGGAAGCCAACTGCTGAGTGCTGGCATAGAGGCCCAGAAGGCAGTGACGGAGAGGCTGCAGCAGTCCCGGGCTCAGTGTGCCCAAGAGTTTGACCTGAAGGACCCACACAGCATCCACAGAAGGTCTCCAAGCCCACCTGCTGCCCCNCAGCTCCCAGTGGCAGCAAAAGGCATGTTGCTCGGGCCCAGTCAGTGCACAGCCTGGTGGAGACTTTGGGACAGTGACTATGATCACTAAGGCATTTTCCAACTTATTGCTATTATATTTGTGCCAAGCCCATGCCAGTCCAAAACCTTGGTCTATTTATATAGAAAAGGGGGACACAAAGAATCAATAAAAAGAAAGTTAAAAAAGAAAAAAAGAAAGCCAAGTAGATGACCAAACAAAGTTGCTCACTAAGTCTCAGCCCAGCTAGGCATGATGGGGTGGACCAACACTGACGGAAACTGTCTTATGAGTAACTGAAAGCATGGAACTTGAGCTGAGGCTTGGTATACTAATGAGAAGAACAGCAGCTTCAAGGGAAAGGAAGTTAAACCAATTACCCTTCAGAGTGAACTTCAGCTGAAGAGAGAGACTTTGGCCTAAGGTCCAGAGAAAGGCTCCAAGAACTTCATCAAGAGAGATTGCTTAAAGTAAAAGAGAAAGAGAGAGCTCCACTGTGGATACCTTGATGGGGGGAGGGAATCTGAAGGAAAGGGGGGCCTCCAAAGAAAACCCCTAGACAAAAATCCCTGAATAAGTTTTTAAGAGATCATGGCTAGTTCAACGCTAAGTACCATAATCTGTACAGCACTTGGCATGTGTGGAGCCAGATTCTGAAAGGGACAACAAGATTATCTTGTAGCTGCTAGAGGGAGGGGCTATAGAACCACAGCTCTGATGGTTTCTTTACTCTCTGTTCTAGAGAGCAAGCTTTGGGGAGATCTGACTGGGTTTATGGATTTGGAGGCAGCTAGAGAGTTTGCGTTCTAACAAGACTGAGATTTGGACATCATCAGCCAATTCAGGAGTCATATAGAAGTGCTAATTATCCAGGAACAGGGTATAGATGGAGAAAGGCTAGAAGCCAGGGCACACATGAGCAGAGCTCTGTTGGAAGCTGTGATGGACTGTGGAAATCAATAAAGCGGCATTTCCTGTCTAGGTAGGTGAGGCAGGGGCTCCAGAGAGGTGGTAAAGTACTTTAGGAAAAAGAAAAAAATATCCTAATGAAGGAGACAAATTGAGAAATTTGCAGGTTGGGGTATTCTCAGAATAGCCAAGGGCCCCCCTAGCTACAGCAAAATTATCTTGGTGTTCATGGCCAAGCTTTCTGTATGGCAAGCATTTAATGAGAGTCACCCATCCAAAGAACACCTCTCCCTTGCCACTCAAGGTTTCCCTTTGAGCATAATACCTGGGTCAATCATTTGATCCATTTACTCGCCCTGCTAGTGA
The DNA here is from genome assembly GCA_001685075.1 of Bramus lutescens. Classification (NCBI taxonomy): domain Eukaryota; kingdom Metazoa; phylum Chordata; class Mammalia; order Rodentia; family Cricetidae; genus Bramus; species Bramus lutescens. The sequence continues at coordinate 28,670 of LOEQ01010730.1, read as the reverse complement.
GAGGTATTTTTATGGGACAGTCATGAATATTTTACAAAGTATCCATGTGAATGAGAAACATCTTTACTATGCCAGAGAAATAAAGTTTATTGGGAAGTAAATGAAGCTGCCTCCTTGCATTCCAGAGAACACCAGAGAAGAAAGGAAGGCAGGATATGGAGGCATGTACAGGAAACACACTCTATGGTAAGCCCCAGTGCTCAGATTGCAGAGGTCTGACACCTTCAGCAGCAAACAGGCTCAACCTTCAACTGAAGGAGCTTGTCCGGAAGTTGAAGACAGCTGTCTTTGCTTGTTGGTTCTGCAAAATCTGTCAGTTTCTGGCAAACACCGTTGTCACGATGATGTTTCTTAATGGTGATAGAAGTTCTGCCTAAGTAGGCACCTGGAAACTGTTCCTGCATTTTAACTAAATGGCTTCATTGACATTTTCGAAGGGGATCTAAGTTGTTCAGTTAACAGCAACGCTTTTGACAGCCGCCACAAGGTCCACAGGAGGTACCAGTAGCATTGGTGGTGGCACATGGGTTGCAGGGGAGGCTGGGAAGACACAGAAGCAAACATAGGGTTGGACAGGATAAGTCAAAGAACCCTAAATCACGCACAGTATCTTTTACTTATAGAAACAACCTATGAATTGTCAGTGGTTGGAATTAGAATTGTGGCTGTTATCAAGCCCTTTTCTCTTACCCACAATACCTTGGGCCAAACTGGAAACTTGTGCTTTTAAAAAATATTGTCTCACACTCATCCCTCTCACGAAACTTAATGAGATAGGCCTTACCCAACATGTAAGGTTGTGACTGGCAATTTCTGGACCCACCTCTCTCCTCTCTCTTGAGAAGAAGCTATGCCCTTCACCTTTGCTCACTCGCATTTACTTGACTAATGCCAATCACTGAGTCCACTGTGGGCATTCGATGCACTATGTGAGCAGTCTGAAACATGGCCACCATGTGTGTTTCTCCTGTCTAACATGTCCACCACACATGCTATCCCAGAAATCCATTCTGTACTCACTTGCAGTCCTCGCTCTCCAGCAGGCTCCTGTATGTGTTGATCTCACACTCCAGTCGGGACCGGATGTCCAGCAGCACCTGGTACTCCTGGTTCTGACGCTCCAGGTCAGCCCGGATCTCACCAAGCTGGGATTCCACGTTGGTGATCAGGCACTGCACCTGGGACAGCTGGGAGCTGTAGCGAGCCTCGCTCTCTGTCAGTGTGTTTTCCAGAGAGTTTCTCTNACAGCCTTCAAGAACTAGGAAGAGGGAGTGGCCCCAGGGGCATCCCAGTGACTCTGCCTCCCGACTCCACACTGCTCAGCAGCAGGTCTGGACACTACACACCAGGTTGTGCTGGGCCTGCAGCTCGATCTCCAAGGTGTTGACTGTGCGTCTCAGCTCGATGATCTCTGCCTGGCAGGACTGCAGCTGCTCTGAGCTGGACACCACCTGCTTGTTCAGCTCCTCGGTCTGCAAGAGGCAAGGGCAGAGGCAGGTCAGACCCTGCCCTAGAGTCCTGGGGGACTCAGTTCCTGGGTGACCATGAGCTCAGATGCCCACCTGTGTGGTGAACCATTCCTCCACTTCTCTGCGGTTGGTTTCCACCAGGGCCTCGTACTGACACCTGGTCTCATTGAGCACACGGTTCAGGTCCACAGTGGGAGCAGCGTCCACCTCCACGTTGAGGCGGTCTCCAAGCTGGCAGCGCAGGGTGTTGACTTCCTGGTGGAAGAAGGAGAAAGAATGACGCTATGAAAGCAGATCTGCTCTCTTCCTGCTAGAGGGAAACCCTGCCTACAAAGGGATGGGGGCTGAAACAACATCCTGATCGCTCCAAAGTTGCAGACATCACTGCAAAGCTCCAGCGGGAACCATGTGATTGTCTTTCTCAGACAAAAGCAGAAGCACCTTCTCATCCTTCTAAGACTGAGTCCTTGGTACTCGCAAACCCTCGTTTCTCCACCACACCCCTTTATGTACTACATGCTTAGCCATACTTAAATATGCCTTGCCTAAGCACCTCTTTGCTCAGCCTATACTCTCAAATGGCAGCGCTTAAGCATCCTCCCCTTGCCCCTAGAAGTGCTCTCCTGCTCCTCCCTATAAGACTGGCTTCCTCCTACTATGCACACACCGCACAGCATTGATTTCAGTCAGCCTTGCATCCTATCGCTAGGGCTCCATGGTTGTCCCGTCATACTGGACTGAGAGTTCTTAAAGAGAGGAGCCATAGGTTATTTTATTTTTTTACCCTCCATTTCCACCATCAGTTCTTGGACCCTAACAGTAGTAACCAGGAGAGATCAGAGTTCAGCGGATGGACATCCATACTCATTACCCACACTCACCTATATGCATGAGCATCCACAGCTCACTGTACTCCTTAATAAGGATACAGCACCATCCTCCTAGGATCTTAGCTTAAAGTCCTTCGGGGAATGGTCCCACATCAGGGAGCCTGATAGCTGGTACCTCCTGATTCCAGGGACCCTCTCTTAATGCTATCAACTTCAGCCTAAGGCTCTGAAACCTACTTTGACAACACTTCTCCATACCTCCTCGTGGTTCTTCTTGAGAGACAGCAGCTCCTCCCTCAGGGATTCCACCTGAGCCTCCAGGTCAGACTTGCAGAGGGTCAGTTCATCCAGGATCCTGCGCAGGCTGTTGATGTCTGACTCCACCAGCTGCCTCAGGGACAGCTCAGTCTGGTACCTGCACACACAGAGCGGGAGGATCAGCCAGTATCTTCTTAGGATGTGGCTGGACCATGAACTCCATGAGCGTATACAGTTGTCTGCCTTTCCCCCTCTGTTTCCATCCTGCTGCGTGTGGATCAGCTGGGGGAGGTCTGGACTCACTTCACACCACAAGGGGCCCAAAGATACCTGTAAGGTGGGGTCCTCACTCTGTTCTTGGTGTTATTGGTTAATAAAACACCAAATGGGATCCATTCCCAATCTCTGGATTTGGGAGTTTTATAAAAAGAACTTTCTAGAAACATTGATATGGGTTGATTATCACTGACTAGAAAAATCCAAAACCAGAACGATCTGAAAGTCTTTGAGGGACACAACACCACAGTGCAAACTACCCCACCTGACTCCATTGACAGAGCAGACAAAATGCAGGCGCACTAAAAACAGTGTATAAAATGACACTCAGTCTGTGTTTACGGTATAGAAACACCTTAACAAATGAGTGTGGACTCAGGTCCCATCCCTAAGACAGCTCTTTATGAGTGTTCAAATATCCCACAACTCAAAAGGAAAGCCAAACCCAAAAAGCACTTGGGTCCCAAGCACTTCCAATAAAGGACAGTCAACTCGTATCAGCTGCAGGGCTCAAGTCTGAATATCTGTCTGCAGCTTACTTTTATAGCAAGACTGAGAAGGAGGCAGGAAGGGGGAAGAAGTATCTTTCTCATCCCTTCCACCTGCCCTGCCAGGCAACATTAAACCCACAGCATCATGAACAAGCCATGAAAGAGCCATCAGGGTTTGGAAGTCACCCAACTCAAAAGGTTCAACATACTTGGTCCTGAAGTCATCAGAGGCCAGCTTGGCATTGTCGATCTTCACGGCCAGCCTGGCGTTCTCAGACTTAGCACACAGAATCTGAAACAATGGTCCTAATGTAAGATCCACTTGAACTTGAGCATGCCTCCCCAGTCAAAGAAAGGCAACTGATGATGGGCTCTTAGACAGCCCACCCTCTCACCTTCTGCTGCAGCTCCTCGATGGTCCTGAAGTAGGCCTGGTAGGCAGGGCACACCAGAGGGTCCTGCTGCTGGTTCCTCTCCTGGATCCGACTTTCCAGCNTCCAGCTCGGCATTGTCTCTCTCCAGCTGCCGCACCTTCTCCAGGTAGCTGGCCAGGCGGTCATTCAGGAACTGCATGGTCTCCTTCTCGTTGCCATTGAAGGAGCCCTCACAGAACCAATTGCAGTTGCCGATATTGGCAGGGATGTTGCAGGCCCCGGGCAGGGTGCAGCCATGGCAGCTGTTGGGTATACAGGGCCGGGAGGAGCAGCTGGTGCGGCAGCTCAGGGAAGGCAGGCAGGATTCACAGGACATGGTGCTGGGAGAGGTGACGGGAGAGTAGTGAGCTGTTGGAGGTAGATGTGGATGAGGTTTGAGTTTCTCCCTCTTTCATGGTCCTTTTATACCCTTAATAGTGGGTGGGGGCTTGGAAAATGGCATAATTTCCTTTCCTAATGCTTCAGCTAATTTTTCTTCAAAATAAGCTGCTTAGATTGCTTTCAAAGAGTCCCCCCTCATCTATAAAATTATTCCATTCAGCTTGTGTCACAGCAGCCTCTTGCTGGGTACAAGTGGTTGATGAAATCAGAGTTTAGTCAGATGGCTTCAAAGGAGGCAAATTCATCACCGTCCTGAAAGGCTCACCCCATTACTCAGAGGGAAGGATAGCATGGGACATGAGGTGGGGTTGCTTGGCAGTCAGAGATTCCTTTCCTGGGAGGTTCTGCTGATTTAGCCATGGAAAAAGCACTGTGAGTAAATAGCCTTCCCATAAGCCTCTCCTCTCAAATCTACACACATTTCAGAATTTAGGGAAACAATCCTTATAGAAGAAACTCAGCCTGGATACTGGCTGCACCTTGGGAAATGTCTAGATAGACAGACTAGAAATAGCTGTGTGGTAGTGTTTGGAAAATGAGAATGCAAAATGAAAGATGGATGGATGGATGGATGGATGGATGGATGGATGGATGGATGGATGGATGGATGGGTGGGACAGACAGTCATATGGATGGGGTTGTACTAAAAGGAGATTTGGCCAGCTATAGGCCACAGTCTCTATAGAATGTGGAGCTGTACTCTTGGTGGACAGTGGAACCTTTAAGACATGGAGCCATTGGTGGGTTCTCTGACCCTGACGGGAAGACACACACACACACACACACACACTATACTTTTCTACCCTTAAGAAGTCAAGGCATGTGTTAGGTCGATAATAATCAGAATTAATAGTCTTTAAAAAAATTTCCATTTGACAATGTTTGCATTAACACAGCATTCTGTGCTTTTCTCAACAAGTGTGTCAAGTAGGTAGAGATGAGCCAGTTGTCCCTTCATTACCTCTGGGGAAACTGAAGCTCAGGAAAGTCACAAGTCCTGTCCAAGAATGTCAAGCTGATATCTCTGACCAGCATCCAGGTCCTACTGAGTGGGCTTCATCGGAACCATTGGAAATGCTTCACCTGTCTGGATTCTACAAGTCCTCTGAGACCAAATTGACTTTTGGCTCTTGAGTCGCTTAAATCAGTCTGTTTAAGAGAAGACTACACTCTCAAAAGTTTTTAGTTGTGCCCCCCAGGTTTTTCAAAGCACCCCCAACACTGAAAACTGCTGTTTTGCCATAGGTCTGATGGTGACAGTGAAACACCAAGGAACATTAAAAGCCATTTCAAAGGTTTGGGGGAACTGTAGAGCACATTTCTTTAAACATTAAGGTGTCTGAAGAACATATTATAACTTGTGTATCTTATAAGGTTTGTTCATAACCACAGTGCCCCTCTATTGCAGATGCTATATCTACTTAAACCAATACGCAGAGCTTTCTGTTGTCGGGGGGAAGGGCTACCTTTCTTCAGTACTCAGTTTGTTGTAAACAACAAACCTTTCTGCTTGAGGATTGGCTTGACTCTTGTGAAGCTATTCAAAGAGGAGTTGGGAGTAAGGTAGACAAGTTAGATAATTAAAAGCAAACAAACTGTATAATTATATCAATTATGATCAATTATTCTCTTTAGAGGGACTTGACAAAAAAATTAGTCTGGAATGTACCCATGTACGGAGCTTGTGCATAGGAGACTGCTTTGAAGAATGTCATTAACCTGGATGTAGACATTCCATTCTTCATACTTTGTGGTAGAGTCTTGGCTATAACAATAGGTGGGACCTGATTCTAATAACCAAATGTGATTTTTAAGCCAGTGTCCAAACTTCAGTGTCCTCATCTGTAAAGTGAGTTTGATTCTAGCACTGTTATAAACATTCATTTGCAATACCATCCTAAGTCGTGGAGGGCCCTCAATAGGTAAGAGCTATATTGGCTTCTTGTTCCTGCTACCGTGAGTTCCCACAAAGTTAAGGCCTTAAAATGACTCAAATACACTCCTTAGAATCCCATAAGTTAGAAGTCCAAAACTGATCTCAAATCCAAGTTTTATGTTGCACTAAGATCAAAAGATCAGGAAGCATTTCTCCACACCAACCTTGGAAAACCTGGAAGGGGACTGATGAGAAGATTCAGTGAGGAAGGCACTTCCTGCCAAGCCTGACAACGTGAGCTCAGTCCCAGGGACTCACATGGCAGAAGGGGAGAATCAACTCCTGCAGATCATCCTCTAAATTCCATGTAAGAGCTTGGCACAAGACCACTCTCTTATGCACACATATATGCACAAAATATGTAAAGAAATTTATTTCTTTTTAAGATTTCTTAAGGATCAAAGTCTCAAACATCATAGCTAAAACTATAAAGGAAAATCTTTATGAATCTGGATTTGACGCCAAGATCTTAGACAACCAAAAGAAAAATTCAGCAAACTTCCTCCAAAATAAAACTCCTGTGCATCAGATACTCAACCAAGGACTGGAGAGATGCCTCAGCAGTTAAGAGGACCCAGATTCAGCCCCCATTATCCATATGGTGGCTCATAACCCTCTTCCAGCCTCCATGGGCATGTCACACACATGATGCACTTATATACTTACATACATGCAGGCAAAACACTCTCACACATAAAATAAAAAAAATTTAAAAAGAAAAAGTAAAGAACTCCATTAAGAAAAGAAACATGGTCTGGAAATATAACTTGGTGATCCATTGCTTACTTAAATATGTGAGACCCTAAGGTCAGGATTCAAGGCCCAGAAAGGGGGTGGATAAACAAAGGAGTTTACAAACTGGGAAGAAATATCTACAGATCATCTATCTGGTGGAAAAAAAGGTCTAGAATTTTTTATGAACTCCTATCACAAAAAAGATAAACCATCTTAAAAATGGATTAAAAACTTCAACTGACAAGTCTCCAAAGAAGATGTGCAAATGGCCATTTAAAAAGATGCTCGATGCCCTTGGTCATCAGGCTCATACAAATGGACAGCACAACAAGGTACCGCTTCACACCCATTCTGATGACTATGGCTTCAAACAAACAGAAAATAAGAAGTGTTGGCAAGCATAAGAAAAAATGGAACCCTGTGCTCTTCTGGTGAAGGAGAGCATTTTAAATGGCGCAGACACTGGCAAGGACACAGTGTCTTGATTACGTCAGTTCACAAGACCGTGGTTCATAAAAGCAGGTTGATAACATCCTAAGGGTCCTCTAGGGTTTTATGAAGTCAACACTTATCATTTCTGTGAATTTTCCTTCCAGTTAAAAGAAGCTGCCATCTCTTGAGACATACCACTGTCCTCAATCCCCAGAGCTTATCTCTTTCAATAGTCAGATACGTGCTCAGGAATCAAGGTTCTGTGTCTTAGGGTGATAACACTCCTTGTGGGTCGAACTTTATGCTCTTAACAAATTGTGAGCAGTCTGTGGTTGGGAGCTGCCTGCTAGTGTCTCTCCCTGCTGTACTACCCAGCATCTGCAGAGTAGGAGTTCACCAGGAACTGGTTAGATTGACATGAGAAAGGACAAATATCCCATGAAGAACTGATGGATCCTCCAGGTCAGTGGCTGGAAGCCCCGGCCAATAATGAAAACACACATAAAAGAAAGGAAGACGGTCTGGGTATGGCAGGAAAAACTGGGGTGACGAGGGGCTCCTTCACAGTGTACCCCTGAGATTTTCTGAATTACAATAACCCAGAATCATAGAACACTAGATCCAAGGATCTTGCTGAGGAAAATAATGAGTTTTCCAGATTTGCCTAGTTCATGCCTTCAAGTTCAGGCTTGGATATCAACAGCTCTGGGAAAATCTATATCCTGAGAGAAATATAGAAATAATGAAAGGGAGACAGTAGCATGCATTGCAGCAGCCTCACGCTCCCTCCTGGTGGCTGCTCTACTTCACCCATGGGTACAGGGTGTCAGGTCAGCCATCTGCCCATCAAGACGCAAGCCCATTATAAAGTTTGACTTTCAAGTGGCTCTTTATAGAAGTCCTAAGGTGGGGAGCAGATGGCGACAAACGAATACCAATAAGAAAGGCATCTGCTTTTGGCAGGAAAATGTTTATTGTGAGATTACAAGGGAGGGCCGCTGGCACTTCAGAGTCCTCCAGATGTGCCAAGGGAGAGTCAGGTCCTTCTGAAGGAAAAAGCAGGCAGGCAATGGTCTAGAGAGGATACAGTGGCTGAAGGCATAGTTTCTGGGGCTGTCGTTCCAGGGTTGCACTGGCTATTCCGTGGTTTTATGCCTGTTTTGTGGAATGAACTAGAACCAGGTCAGAGCTCTGGAGCGCTAAGCCCTGTATCCTTGCACCTTTGGCATCTCCCAGGTTCTAGCGCACAAAGGAGTTGCATGGCCCACAGCGGGGACGTGGGACACAAGGTGTGCAAGGGGCAGGGGGTGGGCACGGAGTACAGGGATTGGAGACACAGGGCCCAGTGGGCTTGCTGCATGCATTGGTTGTGGCACAGGGATTGCAGGGTAGCCTAGAAAGGAAGACCACAAGAGAAAGGTGAGGTGAGCCAGATGCATAACCACATATCAGAGAGTCCCAAAGAGTAACCACATATAACCCTATATATGACCACATATCAGAGAGTTTGCAAGAGAAGAAATCCTGTCAGGATTTATCCTAGCCTAGAACAGAGAAGACCCAGCTCCCCTCTACTACAAAACCTTTAACTCACTAAAACTCCCCCTCCTATAGAGAACCACAAGTACTACACAGACACCCCAAATCTACACACTACTAGCTTTTGACCTTGAGTGGGTTACAGCCTTCTCCAAGCCCTAGCGTACTTACGTCCTTAGGAAGAAACCTGGAAGAATACTGTACCCGCCTACCCGAGGGTAATTACACAAGCAGATAAGATAGCGTCTATCTTAAGCTGTCTATACAATGGAGTATTGTAAAAAGACAGCTCACATGATTCTGCATGTTATCACAGTAGAATACAAAGATCACTGTACCAGTTCAGTTTGTACACCAGAAACTGTGCTAACAAGACACTTGGTGTTTTTAATGGTGGCTGTAGTGTTTGGGGAGTTCTGTTTGAGCATGTCAAGTGGGAAGGCATGATTTTCTTTCCCAAGGTAGACAATCTGTGATAGTTCCAATGGAGTCCAATACTCCCTTCTGAGCACTCATCAAACCCGTCCACCTGTGCACTCACTTGCAGTCCTCGCTCTCCAGCAGGCCCCTGTACGTGTTGATCTCACACTCCAGCCTGGCCCGGATGTCCAGCAGCACCTGGTACTCCTGGTTCTGACGCTCCAGGTCAGCCCGGATCTCACCAAGCTGGGATTCCACGTTGGTGATCAGGCACTGCACCTGGGACAGCTGGGAGCTGTAGCGAGCCTCGCTCTCTGTCAGTGTGTTTTCCAGAGAGTTTCTCTNACAGCCTTCAAGAACTAGGAAGAGGGAGTGGCCCCAGGGGCATCCCAGTGACTCTGCCTCCCGACTCCACACTGCTCAGCAGCAGGTCTGGACACTACACACCAGGTTGTGCTGGGCCTGCAGCTCGATCTCCAAGGTGTTGACTGTGCGTCTCAGCTCGATGATCTCTGCCTGGCAGGACTGCAGCTGCTCTGAGCTGGACACCACCTGCTTGTTCAGCTCCTCGGTCTGCAAGAGGCAAGGGCAGAGGCAGGTCAGACCCTGCCCTAGAGTCCTGGGGGACTCAGTTCCTGGGTGACCATGAGCTCAGATGCCCACCTGTGTGGTGAACCATTCCTCCACTTCTCTGCGGTTGGTTTCCACCAGGGCCTCGTACTGACACCTGGTCTCATTGAGCACACGGTTCAGGTCCACAGTGGGAGCAGCGTCCACCTCCACGTTGAGGCGGTCTCCAAGCTGGCAGCGCAGGGTGTTGACTTCCTACAGATGAATAAATTCAGAGTTACTATTCTCAGTGAGTCTCAGAGATAACCCTGCCTGTTGAAGCCCTAAGTCTATTTCCTTCTGAAAAACAAACCTTGAAGTGAAGCAGTTTATTTTATCAGTGCAATGTAAATAATCTCCATAGGCTCAAGCCCCACCACCACCATTACCCTGACATGACACTTGTCTTCCAAAAGAAATCGCAAGGGTTTTCTGAGCTGCTGTTGAAGAACAGGCTAACAAACAAGTTTTCCAGATTGGAAACTGTGAGACCCTCGAATGCAAAAAGATGGCTAGATAGATTCAGGTTGTACATTAAATATTCTTGCTACCGAAAAGAAACAAAATCTTAGCATGCTACCTCCCAGGAGAAGCCACTCATTGTTCCACAAGACTTTGGAAGAGTGGAGGCGACATTTGCCTACCTGTCTTATTAATCTTAGCAAGAGAATAATCAGATCACCAACATAGCAAGTCTGGTACTCTACAGCTCGGTGGCAAATTGCCAGCAAATGGAGCTGTCTGGGAAATCATACATGGGTTTTTAACATGAGGTATATCCTGTCTGAGAACACGGATAGGTTCATCTATGGTTTTCTCCCATTGGGTCTTGGTGGCTTTGAAGTGGATTCGTAAAAACATTCTGGGATTCATATTTACACCCTTTGTTCTGCTTCTCCCAACCCCAAAGCCTGAGGCTGAGTTCGGTTCTTCATCTGGTCTCACCTCCTCGTGGTTCCTCTTGAGACACAGCAGCTCCTCCTTCAGGGACTCCACCTGTGCCTCCAGATCAGACTTACACAGGGTCAGCTCATCCAGGATCCTGCGCAGGCCATTGATGTCCGACTCCACCAGCTGCCGCAGGGACAGCTCTGTCTCATACCTGAAAAAGGACAAGGTCAGAGCAACAACTGGTGAAACTCAAGAGTCAGAACAATAATCCTTGCTAGACACCATTTGTGTTGCCTTCCTACTTCCTGCAATGCATAGACCCAGGGGACAGAGAGTTCTGGATGCTCCATCAAAACCCAACATCGTCCTTTTCCCATTTTTTTGTGATTCCTTTTGCTTGGTTCTGCCCCCAACATCTTTTGCAGGACCATTCACAACTACCAGATTGTCTACTGTTTGGAAAAACTATGGAAATCCCTTTCTTTAACTGGAGGTTAAGTCAAAGAAAAGGATACTAGCATGAATGCCTAACAACTCACTTAGTCCTGAAGTCATCTGCAGCCAGCTTGGCATTATCGATCTGCACCACCAACCTGGCGTTCTCAGATTTGTTGCACAGGATCTAAGGAAGGAGAGACCACATGAATTAGTGAGCCTGAAAAATAAATATAAAACCATCAGCTTATTTTTAAATGACTAGCAAGGAAAATGGGAAAGCAAGGATCATTGTGGCGGCTGTCCAGCTGATGGATCGACCTTATGAACATCAGCTGTCGTCTACTGCATTTCTTTATGGACCCTGACAGATCATTATGGGACAGAAATGAGAAACACTTCTCTACCTCAGGCTGAAAACCATAGCAAGGTACCATCACTCAGACACGGCAGCATGGCCCCTCACCTTCTGCTGCAGCTCCTCGATGGTCCTGAAGTAGGCCTGGTAGGCG
>LOEQ01010730.1:0-10834 GCA_001685075.1 Bramus lutescens | reverse complement strand
ACACACACACACACACACACACACACACACACACACCACGTATAATAACCCCTGATTCCAGCATTTCTTCTCAGGAAACCAAACCATTTCCCATACAACCTCCTCACGCCGAATCGTCTCATTATAAGTGACAGTCAAGTCATTGGATATGAACTTAATAGACACAGGTCAATGCCCCTCAAGACCCCACTGACTCACATCATGCTACCAGAAGAATGACTCACCCTCCGTCTCTCTTCCTTAAAGGGGCAGAGCGATGCTTACTGATGCTGTCACAGTGCAAGGATAAGATGGTTTATTTTGTTAGACAGCTTTGAACTTACTGGATGAAAGGAGCTATTTAAGTACAAGGGAGGAGTAAAGATGTTTGAGCCAGATGCTTGCTACAGTAAGACTAATCAAGACCACACTTTCTTATTGAGACTATTGTTGGTCAGAGCCTCAAGCATGAGTTACCTGTGCCACCCTCCACCGCTTAGAAAAAAGAACAGAGTTACAATGGAGAAGAGGGTGTGACAGCCTCTGACCTTCCCTCAGCATCCTATGATAAAAGTCCCAAGTCCTTGCAAGCGAATCATGGTCCACATGGATAGTTGCTGTTGGGCAGGAGTCGTAGGAAGAGAATAACTAGGGACAGAGCAGCCACATTTGAATTTAACTTCTTCCCTTTGCCATTAGATAGAGCTTGAGACCATGGCCACTTCTGCCCCCAAGCTCCCTGCCATGATAGCTTTGTAAGCTTCAGGGCCAGCTACTGTAATCTGTAGAGTTTACAACGCAGAGGGTGGGGAGCAGAGTCTGCTCAAGTGCCTGTGGTTCTGTGGGTGATTAAGAACTCGAAATCAGGAGTCAGAGGGTGGGAGGAGCCAGAAGACTGGACATCACCGTCACACCCGGCCCTGCCAAATGCCCTTCTTAGTGGCTGTAAAATTCCTTTTTAAATATCTCCAGAGATGTGTCTCATCTTTGGTCGGCTGTGATGCTGAGTTCTGGGGACCTCTCTGTTTTCAGTCACGGCTGCCTCATATGGAACTTCCAAATTACATAGCAGTTATCTGTGGCTTCTAAGCCAAGGCATCTGCCAGAAGAACTCACTAGGGGAACTTCACCGGGCGCTTGAGTGCAGCAGTATGTTTGGATCCTTCCAGACTGACGGTATGTGAGACTCAGCTGTCCCACCATCTCCTTGGCGCAATGGACTCCTCACCCATGGGATGCATTGAAAAGCAAGACCGAACCTTTCTACAGTGTTTGGTCAACCAGGGGCTTATTCTAAACATGTTCCTAGGCCAGGGGCACCCAAACTCGAGTATGCATCAGAATCACCTGAAAGGCTTGACAAAAAGCAGTCTTCTGGTTCAGAAAGTTTGAGAAAGGCTCAAAACTGTGTACGCCCAACCCAACCAGTCCTTGTGGATGCTGGTACTGCTGGTTAGAGATCCACAGTTTTAGAACCAGCTCAAAAACTTCTGTATAACTTCTCCCTTCAAAATTTCCAAGGAATGGACTTTGGACCTCCTTCAGAGAGACTGGAGTTCAAGACTTGACTCAGCCACTAAGAAGAACAAGAGCTGCTCTGTCTTTGTGGTTGTTGTGGTACCCAGGGCTACTCTGAAGTCACTCCCAAGAGGTCTCTGCTATCATACTTGGTATGGACACAGTATCAGGGTGTGTACTGGCAGCCCTCGCTATCCAGAAGTTTCTGATATGTGTTGGTCTTGCTCTGGAGCTGAACCTTGATGGCAGCAACACCTGATACTCCTGTTTCTGCTCAAGGTGGGCCTGATGAGACATGGTATCTGGGTCAGCATAAGACCATCAGGTCCTCTGCCTCACATAGGTGTTCTGACACAGAAGATGGAGAAACGGGTTAAGAATCCCCAACTTCAATAAACCATGACACCTTAAGACATTTCCAGCCCCAGAGAACAAACCAACCCCCATTAGCAGTCTCCAGCTGGAAGAACTTCAATGATAGGCCCTCATCAGTCTCCAGAGTCCCCCTTACTTAGCTTCATGTCCATCCACTTACCATACGCCTCCAGGAAAAAGCTTTTCCAGCCAAGATGAGGGCAAGATTGTGCTGTGTCTTGTTCCCGTGAAGCCTATATACTAAGCCCAGGGAACTGCTCGTGCAGTGTGGAATGAGCCAACTCATCTCCACTTACAAAGGAACTTGCCAGCATGTGCTGGGCCCAGAACTCTGCCTGTGTGGGGAGTTAGCATGGATCTCAGCTCCAGGGTTAATAATAGGCAGTATGGCCCTCAACTGAAATACGGTAGGTCACAGAGTGATCCAGATCAGAGCCAGGGCCACTGTCTGCTCCGCAAGCATACCCCTTGCCTGGGCTTAGAGCCACTGCTGCACCTCAAGTAGTCAGCCCCAAACAAATGCACACATGAGCAACACAAAATGGACTTCACCGGTCATATTTATGTATACATATGCATTTTACATGTGTGTATATGAAACAATAACTAAAGAATAAGAGATTATGAATTTGAGAAGGAGTTGGGTACACAGATGAAGTTGCAAGGGAAGGGTGAAAACAATGCAAATATAGTACCTTGTATGAAATCCTCAGAACTTTTTAGTTAAATTTTAAAAATTCTGGTCCTTTCTACTGTGACTACATGCTAACTAAGATGGACAGCAATTAATGCTTTGTGGCATCTGTTCTTGGGGTCTCAATCATTTCTCCTGACCATCTCACTATGTCAAATCCCCCCTCGCCCTGCTGATAAATGGTATACATTCAACAACTTTAATCGTTTGTTTCTTTGGAAATGTCCTTGCATTTCTTAAAGTGCACCTAACTAGTTTGTTCATTATTTGGGAAACCTGAGAACATTTCTTTTTAATGTTTATGGGTTCTTTTGTCTGGATATGTGTATGTGTACCACGTGCATGAAGTTCCCATAGAGACCAGAAGAGGGTGTCAGGTTCCCTGGAACTGGAGTCAGGGACGTTTGTGAGCCTCCATGTGGGCAGTGGGCATGGAATTCCGGTCCTCTGAAAGAGCAATCAGTGCTTTTATCTATTGAGTCAACTCTCCTGCCCCTATTTTTGTTGTTTTTCAGTCAGTTCACAAAGTAGCAATTTTCCTTAACAGTTGACACATGTTTCAGCTAGTTCCCTTCTTCTGCCTCCCTTTCAGTCACGGTTTCCCCCCCTGTACTGTCTACCACCTTTCTGCTTCCATGTCTCTTGGACTGCTGTCCTCCCAGGCCTCTCCCCTGAAGCTTTGTCCCCCACCCATGGGCTCTTTTCTTGCTGTTTCACATCTTCTCCCACCTAGATACAGGTGTTTATGAGTTGAAAGCTAGGATCTGCCTATGACAGAAGGCATGCGGCATCTTTCTGAACCCAGGATTCCTTGCTTAATATGACATTTTCCAGTTCCATGCATTTTCCTGTGGGTTTCCTAATTTTTCTTTACAGCTGAGTAAGAGTCGGTTGAGAATATGAACCACATTTTCATCATCCATTTGTCTGTTGCTGGATGTTTCTCCAGCTCTCATTTCCTTATGCTGTGAAAGGGCAGATGGTTGGAAACATGGATATGCAGGTCTAGCATCCCTAAGAGGATGTGGAGTCCTTTGGCTGGATAAAGGAGTAATACAGCTGGCTCACGACCTGCAACTGGTTCCCATAGTGGCTGTACCAGTTTGCATTCACATCAGCAGGGAATGGGGGTTCCCCTTTTCCTATATTCTCCCCAGTATTTGTTGCCATTGTTTTTCTTGGCGATATCAACTCTGACTGGGGTAAGATAGAACCTCAAAGCAGTTTTAATTTTCATTTCAACAACAAAATTTTCATTTTCCTAGTCTCCAAATATGCTTTATGAGATTATTTCACTTCTAAAACAAAGAGCTAGTGGCTTGTTGCCCAATAAATCCTGGAAAGGAGGAGCCAGCTGGCTTCCAGTTCTCGCTGACAAAGATGCTTCGCTGACCCGTCTCCTGTAGTGAGTTGATTCATCGTGTAGGTTCTCAGACAGCAGTGAAAATCTCCAAGCTGAACGGATCACAGGTTTCTTAAGTCTCAGACTTTCAGACAATAAAATCCCTCTGATAACTTCCCTCCAACCATGTATCAGGTCCAGAGGTTCTCAACCTGTGGATCGCATATCAGATATCCTGCTCATCAAATATTTACATTACAATTCATAACAGTAGCAGAATTACAGTTATAAAGTAGCAACAAAATAATTTTCTGTCCCTCTCCACCTTTATAAGTTGCCTTTATCTTCAAGCTCCATTAGTCCCTTTGATGCTTCTTCAACATCTCCCAAGCCCAGTGACCTTATGGGGCCCCATGGGTAGAACCAGGAAACAGACAGCTAAAGGAAAAGCTCCCCGACTTCCTTGCTGACACACCGCCTGCCTCCCGCAGGAGTACCTGCCTGGTGAGCGCAGGCACTAATTATTTGTTGAATAAGCTAATGAAAGGACAAAAGAGGATCAGGCAGAGGAAGGAAAGAGGCGGTTCCGTATCTGCATGGAGGACTTATCCATTCTCAGGTACTGTGAGTGCCTTAAAGCGGGGCTTGCTGCTGGTTATTTCTGAATCCCAGTGTCTTGGTCGAAAACCTGGGAAACTGTGCCATGGGAAGTCACAGACCACTACACCAGTGATTCTCTCTAATGCCGTGACCCTTTAATACAGTTCCTCATGTTGTGATGACCCCCGGAGTAGAAGTGGCATATTCAAGTCCTGTACAATCAGAATCTGTGTTCAGCAGTGCTGACGGTGTAGGCTGCTTCCATTTCTGTAGCGTCTCTACCAGTGGCCCTTGAACTTCAGCCTGTGTCAGCACAGCCAGGACTTGCAGCACTGCAGATGCTGAGCTGGAGTTTCTCACACCCTACAGTTGAGGTCAGGCCCGAGCATCTCCAGCAAGGCTACTGACACTGATGCTGCGGGACTCAGGACCACAGTGAGAAGGCAGGACCATGGCTCTATGGCAACAGGTCCGCTCTGTAGTGACGCTTCAATAACACTTCAGGTAGCCATCTGATGAGACCATGAGGAAGCAATGATCAGTTCAGGGGCTGGGGTGTAGCTTCAAGGGTGATGATTTACCTAACATGTACAAGGACCTGAGTTCCATCCCCGACACCACAAAAAATAAATAAATAAAATCTGTGTGTGAGCCATCTTCAAGATAATAAACACGGTCTGTTTATTTACCTAGTTCACTCCTCATGACCAAGGTTTGTTTTATGAGAACTTCTAGGATGAGAGAAAAAGGAAGAACCAGAAAAGGCCTGGGCGTTGTTTGTTAAGTCTGCTGGAGGAGGCCAGGTGTTAAAGAAAAAAGTGTTCATAGAGACTAGATGAAGGCGAAGTGAGGCAATATTATTAACATCTATTATGTGCTTGGAATTGGATCATAATATTTCCATGAATAAATCTCTCTCTCTCTCTCACACACACACACACAAACACACACAAACACACACACACACCATACCTACCTATACACTCAAGGTTGACATATACTACAGACATGTTGACTACTTCCAAAGTTCCACCAAGTTGGGTACCATGTGCTCTGTACATATGTTTCATGCCTTACACTCCTGCTACAGTGCTATACACATATCCCTATATAGAAGGCAGAGCTATGGTTCAGTGATTAAGAGCTCTGGTTGCTCTCCCAGAGGACCCCCAGTGTGGACCCCAGTACTCACATGGCAGTTTACAAATCATCTGTAACTCCCAGGGGATCTGAAACCCTCTTCTGGACTTTAAGAGGATCAGGCACACAAATAGGCACATACACACATTCAGGAAAAACACTCATACACATTTAAAATATTATTATTATTATTAATGTTGAATAAAGAAAAAACTCAGAGTAGTTTAATAACTTGCCTGAGCTCCCAGAGCTCACCTGGCACTTGGAAAACCAAAACCAAGAATCAGTGTGAGCTTAAATTCAGCCTCATCTACATAGAAAATTCCAGGCTAGCCAAGGCTGCCTATCAAGACACTGTCAAAGCTACCAGCAGTGCTGCCAGGAGCAAGGGCAGAGACCAGAGATGTCCTGGAGCTGAGCAATTTGAGTATAGGGGGTCAGAGGAGGGAGAATAATCAAAGTGGGCCTGGACCCCTCTTGGAGGACAGCGTGTGTTTGAAGAGAAGAGGTCAAAGGAAAGCCAGCCCCCTCAGGGGTCAGAGGTGAAGGCCTGGGGCCAGACAGGTGCCTAGAGGAGATCTGGACCCACTGAGAAATGCTCCTCTCATCCCTGCTACGACATTTTCCTCCTAGCAGGCAGATAGCCCATGGGCTCACAACTGAATAGCAGCCGTGATTCTCACCAGGACAGTCTGTGCCCCAAAGAAGTAATGTTTAGAATCTCTGAAGCAGGTGGCAGGGAAGAAATTTCAGTTACAGGGCGTGTCTCTTAAAAACAAGCGTAACCTGTATTCCGAGTGAGCTGTCTTCTAGCCTTGATAGGAGTTTGGCATTTGTGCTTTTTAAAGTTAAAATAACATTAAGCGAGATGAGGGGTTTTTTATCTTTATCAAATGGGAAGGCAACTTGAAAATATTAATGAATAAAAAAAGAAGATTACAAATGACTCACCAAGCTGTTCCCCTGAAGCTCGCTGTAAGGGCCCATGAGAGGGAACAAATTTGATTGTGTTCTGGCCAGAAAGATGAAAGGAGAAAGTGGGGACAGGTGAGGGGTTACATAAAACTGCCTTAGGCAGAAGCATCACAGAACGTAAAAACACAAAGGGAAAGAGAGAGACGAGGGTGTGGGAAGGAGAAAAAAAACTAGAAATTCTCCTAGTCCGGAGAAGTCAGTGTTCTTGGCTTTTCAGTGGGAGCAGAAGTTGGATCTTCTTAGGCCCTTCAATGCCACCCTTTCTATACAACTGGGCTTTGTAAGTAATAATATTTAGACCCAAAACCCCCACACTTTGGAAGGCTCAACAAGTGTTATCATGTGAAGCCTAGAAAGAGACAACAAGGCACATGGTAACTCGTCATTCTAGTAGCAGGAATAGTGACCTGAAGCTGATGAGCCTGACCCCTAGGTGGCCCCAAAGTAGATCTTATCCTAAACCAAGGGAGCAAAAGTCTCAGAGAAACTAAATAAGAGTCACCTGAAAAGAGCAAGCTGCAAGCATCAGAGTCAAAGCAGTATCAGCTGCCACATCTAAGACAAGAAGATGCAGCCTGTGGGCGCAGTGATACAGGGAGGCCAGAGAGACGGGTGTATGGACAGATGGGACAGTCAACCTGTAAGAAGAGAGGGGTTTGGCATTTGGTACCAAGGACATCCCGTACCTCTTCCAATCACATGGAAGGGCCACGACTGTGTCTTAAAATGATACTTCCAGATTATTTGTTAGAAGGAAGCCCACCAAGAGCCCCCTGAGAATTCTTTTGAAAGTGTTTGCTGTCGTGTGTTATCCATAGTAATGGGTTTCCTTATGACCTGTTCATACATGTATACAATGCACTTTGACCAGGTTAACCCTCCATTACCCTTTCTTGCCCCCTTTCCCACCCCCTTTGACCCCGTTCCTCTTACCTTTCCTACTGTCACATCTTTTTGTCTATTTTAATGACACAATGTGTCTCATTAGAGTTTGTTTGCAGGGGTGTTCTACAGAAGCATGGGCACCTCACCGCTGAAAAGGGTGTTTCTGTCTCCCCAGAAATCATCAGCTGCCTATAGATCATCTCAAAGAGACAAGAGGCTAATGGGCCCAGACTTAGGCAGGCAGTCACAGCAACTGGGGGTGTGAGGATGCCATGGCTATGCCATGCCCAGAAGAGGCTTTGCCCAACAGTCCAGCCCTTGCATTCTTCCCACCCCCATCTTCTACAATGTTCCCTGAGCCTTAGGGTTACAGATGTGCCATTTAGGGGTGAGCATTCGACAGTCACTTATTCCCAGCATTTTGACCAAACATGAAACTCTGTAGTTACCATTGCCCACTACGAAAAAAGTTTCTCTGACTAAAATTAACCAGAACACCAATCTCCGGGTATAAACACAATTACTTGTAAGGCAATTTGATGGGTACATTATGGCCACACACACACACACCAAGACACTCTTGACTTGTGACAACACAAAAATTTCTTTTCCTAGTGTCAGGTGGGGCACTCAGGTTCCAGTAACAATCATGGTTATTTAATCAAGAGCTATGGTTAAGCTTCAAAGTAGCCAACACGCACAGCTAGGGCTCTTCAAACTGACCCTGGGAATGCACTTCTCAGCTCCTCTTTCCTGCTGGAGAAAGACAGTCCCCATTGGTTCTCCATATGCAGTATCTACTGGATGCCTTCCACCTGCCAGGAACACTGTGTGAGTTCTCCCTCAAGCTAGTGAAAAGATATTGTAATAAATCTACTTTCACCGATGAGGACTAGGTGTCCAGAGGTCATCACTGTAGTGACTCAAGCTGGTATCACCAGAGCAGGATTTGAAATCAGTTCTGCCTGACTCTAGCCAATGTTCTCTTTCTTCTGTATGATGGTGCCACAAAGAAAGACCGATTTTGCTTTGGTCTTCACACCCAGATACATAGGTAAGCTAGGATCTAAGATTTTGTTCTTGTGGAGATACCCAGTGTCTGCCAAAACCTGGCATGCCTGGCACAGTGTAGAAAGCAGTATAGCCCTTCAAGACGGCTTCTCTACCTGCCGTTCAATCATGGCCAGCTGAGAACCATTTTGGTCTTTGCCAAAACCCTGTTTGGGAGGCCATAGAGACTTAGAGGGCCCTAGCAGCAACTGCAATCCTCAAATTCAAAACTTGTGAGATAATAATAACAACAGAGAATCGATGTATCTGTGGCAGTGTCTCTCTAAAGAAAAGTACATCTGGGAAACGAGCCAAAACCAAGACAATTGTCCCCAGTACCCATGCTGGGCCTCCAGGCCTAAAGAATTCTGTGCCTCTGTGGAAAGGGCCAATTTGAATGAGAAATAAAACCTGGCAACTCGACCAAAGCAATTCTCAACATGACCAACCTCCTTTTAACTAAACTGGAACTCTAAGTGGGTGAGTTTTGCTCTTGGATGAAATACCAAGAGGCCCAAAGATGCCAAAAGCATGGTAGGGACATGTTAGTTCTGAGCTGTTCTGAAGGAATTCGAGCCTGGCAACAGGCATCATTTCCGTCCACCAGTCTGTAAAGAACTACAGACAAAATGCATATCTGGAGTCAGGAAAGAGCGTTTGTCCAGAGAATTAAGACCCTGACCCCAGTTGTAATGGTACACCAAGGCCAATGAGGACCCAACAACTTGAGGACCACCACATGAATGGCAGCACCAAAATGACAGCAGCTGACACACAGGGTGGCTTGCCATGTGATGCAGGCACACAGCTTCATCTTAAAAAGCTCTGAGACAATGGACTAGAACCCAAATCCCAGAAGCGACACTGGAAGCAGCATGAACTTTAATGAAAGATGCCTGCATTACTGCCACAATAGTGTCTTTTCAATAAAACTTAAGGAACAACAATGCTACTTGCATTTTAATGAAAATGTCTCCAGGGCAGTCTGGTCTTTTGGGAAGGAAGCTTAAGAGATGGGCACACCTTGACCCCGGCACCACTACTGTAATACCCTGCATTGGATCTCTGACTTCAGTGTCATCTCCCAGCACCATTGTGGACCTGAGACTTGGGGTTGATAGGTCACAGTTTGAGAGAAAGACAAAGGAGGCAGATAATCAGCAGGGATGGCTGGGGAGGCTGCAGGAAGAGAGGAAAGAAAGCTAAACAAAGGAAGTTAGAAGATGCTTCGGTGTTAGACAGATGAGACCCAAAGAGCCAAAGGACGAGTGTGCTATCAACCAAGCACTCAAATCAAAGGAATCTGTGCAGACGGTTCCACTGCCCCTTGCTTGTGTCTTTCAGCATCCAAGAGGCTGGGGATAGGGTCACGAGGGGACATGGCTATCATTTATGTAACTTTCTGTCAGCATAGGGGTGCATGAGTCACTGAGCAAAGATACGCATGAAGGCGTGTTCCCTGTGCTGAGATCTGCAAGCACTTCAGCTATCTCTGAGGGATCACCTGACAGTCAGGTGTGTGGTTTGGCCAGGCTTCACCTAAATGACATACGTGCAGAACTCACTCTCCAGATGGCTCTAGTATACATTGATCACACTCTGCAAGTGGGTCCTGGTGCCCAGTACCATCCAGTATTCCTAGTTCTCTGCCTCCAGTGAAGTACAGACCTCAGATAACTGTCCCTCCATATTGCTGATGAGGCTCTCTGCCATTCAGGAACATAGATTCCTCATCTTCAGATAACAGTTCTGCACGCTAGGAGCTGGAGAGATGACTAAACAATTAAGAGCTCTTACCGCTCTTGACAAGGACCCAGGTTCAATACCCACTTCCCACATGATGGTTCCCTTCTGACCTCCACAAGAACCAGACACACATGTACTGCACAAACATAAATTTAGGCAAAGCTCTCATATACATAAAATAAGTGACTCGAAGTTTTCAATTAAAATTCTTTACATGTTTCTGTAATAGGAAGTGGTAAAGTAGGAAACCTAGGTACCACCAAATTCAGCCATGAAGATCATAGTAAAACACTCAAATTCTAAGGGCTTGTAGGACATCTCTAGAGGTCTAAAGTCATCATTACCCATACCATAAAGTTCTCACCAAAAATTCCTAACCATAAGAAAAATCATATTCATTCATATGTTCCCAATACCTAACCAAAAGTACAATCCAGAAAAAAAATTGTATGAGTGTTTTCTATTTCCATCCATTTGGATGCAAAATTCAAGATGTCATTGTTTTTTACCGCTGAGTAGTACTCTAATGC
>LOEQ01010729.1:44571-54712 GCA_001685075.1 Bramus lutescens | reverse complement strand
ACCTTTGGAAGAGCAGGCAATGCTCTTAACCTTTGAGCCATCTCTCCAGCCCTAAATAAATAAATCTTAAAAAAATGACCCTGAGTTATATTCTTAACACCTCAAAAAATCTACCAATAAAAAGCAAAAACAACACAGGGCTGAGGATACATCTCAGTTGGTAGAGTATGCATGTAGTAGCATGCACATGACCCTGGGTCTGATACCCAGTACCATATAATACTGGGTGCGGCAGTGCATGCCTGTAATCCCAGGACTTGGGAGGGAGAAACAGAGGGACCAGAAGTCAAGGCCATCCTTGCTACTTAGTGAGGGTGAAGCCAGCCTGGGACATAAGAAATCCTATCTAAAAATGAACCAATAAATAAAATAAACCTCTAAAATCCACAAATGTTGAGAATACAACTAACAATTTACTAACTAAAGCATGCTTTAAGAAGTAAGAGATAGCCAGGTGGTGGTGGTGCACGCCTTTAATCCCAGCACTCGGGAGGCAGAGGCAGGCAGATCTCTGTGAGTTCGAGGCCAGCCTGGTCTACACAAGCTAGTTCTAGGACAGACTCCAAAGCCACAGAGAAACCCTGTCTCAAAAAACTAACTAACTAAATAAATAAATAAAAACAAGAAAATTGCTGTTTTAGCTTACGCTATTTATTGCTTTTGTTCCAATGCAAGGGTTTAAATCAGGTCTTCCTAGGCTAGTAGAGAGCTTTACCACTGAGCTACATCTCCATGCTCCTTGTTACAAAAACAAACAGCTTGATGTATAGAAGTTATTACATATTATAAAAAGTCTCTATATTCTGTCAGATTTTTTTTCATTTGTTTGGAGTGTCTATGTGTATGTACATGTGTGGGTCCTCATTTGCTATGGTAAACATGTAGAGATCAGAAGACAACTTGCCAGAGTTAGTTCTCTTCTTCCACTATGTGGGTTCAAAGGATCACACTCAGATTGTCAGGCTAGCTGGTTAAGTACCTTTACCTGCTGAGCCATTATGCTGGACCCAACCCACAAATAATTTCTTAGAAAAGAACACAGATATTTTATTTCTTCAAACATCTATATTTAATTTTCAACACTAGTACATGATTAAACAGACACATTCCCAGCAGACATACTTAGCTTTTGCCTTTTCTGACAAATACAACTACATTTTTTATGTAGCTGCCCATATCTGTCATCCACTATACATCTTACCATAAATTAGCATCATGAATTCCTTTACCATCAGCATTACGCAAAACAGTAAATTAAAATGACTATTCAGGTAGCTATAAAAGGGACCCTCAGCTCCTAAGCACTTTTCATACCTCTGAACTAAAATATGAAGATATCAGTCTGATGCAAGCCAGGAACACACAGTTATGACAACCCTGAATCAAACAGATACATACCCTGTTCCGATGAGCATTGATTGATGCATAACGAACTGTCCCTCGAAAGCCTGCCACAGCACGAGGCTACAATAAACCACACATTCATAAGAAAATAAATAGCAAAAAATTTAACACAGGAAACACATGAAGCAAATGGTGGTGCATTACTATCATAATAAAACACTACTTATAGTAATTTTTATAAAGAGATTATAGAAAACCAGAGAATGAATATTTCTAAACCACAACTTAAAACACTGATGTTTTAATTATCTTGGACCTGTTTTCTTCTATCTGTATCCTTAATTTCTATTTATTTATTAATTTGTTTCTCTCTCTCTCTCTCTCTCTCTCTCTCTCTCTCTCTCTNTGTGTGTGTGTGTGTGTGTGTGTGATGTCAGGGTGGGGATGATGAACCCGACAATGTGCAAGTAAGTGGATGTTGGAGGACAAACTTTGGGAATTGATTCTTTTCTTCAACCACATGAGTCCTGAGGATTGAACTCAAGTCATCAAGCTTGGTGAGAAGTGCCTTATCTGCTGAGCCATCTCACAGGCTCATCTATCTATGTTTTAAAGTATGATGGCAGAATATGGTCATTGGGCTTGGGAGATGTAGCTCAGTGACAGCACAATTGCCTACTATGTATAAGGCTTTGGGTTTGATGCCAAGGAAAGAACACACACATACATCCCAAATGTTTTTATGAAATATACACAGCTCTGTAAATTAAAAGAATCAAATGTTTTCATTGACCCAGAATCATGCCAAGTACCAAAGCATCATAGAACATACATTAATGCTTATGCTTTGGTTACAGATAAATGTAAGAACACAAAGAACCACTGTATCATTTAAGATGCCAATCTCACCATTTTGTCTATTTTATTCAAACTTAATTTGAAAGAGGTTAGAACTATACTTACATGCCAGGTGGTGGTGGCACACGCCTTTAATCCCAGCACAGAGGCAGAGGCAGGCAAATCTCTGTGAGTTCGAGGCCAGCCTGGTCTACAAGAACTAGTTCCAGGACAGGCTCCAAAGCTACAGAGAAACCCTGTCTTGAAAAAGTATGTATGTATGTGTGTGTGTATGTATATATGTATATATATACACACACATACTTACATGCATAAACAATTTATGTTAAAATTTAAGTTTTGGATACTTAGTTATTCTAGGTAATAGAGATAAAGCCAAACATGATCATAGCCTCAGACAATATAACACCAAATAAAGTCCACACGCTACTTGGCTTAAAAAACTTTCTATACCTTGCCTTCTCATAGTGAATCTACTATAGTTTCTTCTATCACCATTTTTTTTATCTAGTTCAAAACCAAGACTGCGCTCTCCTCTCGCCCAGCTTGACTAAAGCGGCTCCATTCCAAACTGCTGAAGTCAAGAACACATGGCTAGCCTCCTCCCCAGCAGGGTCCACCAAGGGCTCTCTTTCTAGAAGGAGCAGGACTGGAGCATTCCCACCTCGCCTTAGCAGCCTGCTGATGAAGGGACAGAGATGTGCATGGTGCACTGCCTCTGACAGACTTTCTCCTGACATGACTCTAGCCAGACTCTCTGAAGTCTCTTCTAAAGTTGGCATTGATTAGGGAGCATCTTTGTTTGTCTTTGCTAGTCCAGTTTTGACAAAAATCTCTGAGTGTCAAATCCCCTGGAAATGGAGTTACAGACAGTTGTGAGCTGTCATGTGGGTGCTGGGAATTAAACCCAGGACCTCTGGAAGAGCATTCGGTGTTCTTAACCACTAAGCCATCTCTCCAACCTCGGCAAAAACCGTAAGAGGTAAGTTTAGTAAAAATCCGCTACCATGCCGGGTGGTGGTGCACATGCCTTTAATCCCAGTACTCGGGAGGCAGAGGCAGAGGCGGATCTCTGTGAGTTCGAGGCCAGCCTGATCTACAAGAACTAGTTCCAGGACAGGCTCTAAAACTACAGAAAAACCCTGTCTTGAAAAACCAAAAACCAAAACAGAACAAAACCCTCTACCTGGACATTTGATCAAATTCCTTATACCCATATCTCCCCAGCTCACCATTGTGGTGTGCCTTAGCATGACTACCTTCATATACAAATTCATCAAAGAAGAACTTTATATGTATCGCAAAGTTAGAACTCATGTTGAAGGGACTCTAGCCAGTCCAAGCATGGCAAACATAGCTCTGGCAGGCCTTACTTTTCTCTCTCATTCCCTCTGCCTTGCTAAAAACACCATTAAATTACATTCCTAAAGCTAGCCCCCAAGGTTGGCCACATCCTCCTCCTAAGGCTGACTACCAAGCTATCAAAGTACTGAAGTTCAGCAATCAAAAACTCCTTTTAGCTACCCTAATTAACATGTCTAATTAAATTAAACACCTCATCCATGGGGTTTCTGCTTGTACTTTTATAAACTACCATGTTCCTATGTGCCACATCTGTCTCCTTTTATCCAGAGGCAGTCGGTCCCTTGTCATCATGCCCATCTGTCCTTTGTGCTCCCCACTCCCCTGTTTCCCTCCCCTTCTCCCTTGCCCTCTATCTCCTGTCTTTGCCTCTAACCACCTGCTCTTTGTCACTCTGTGTTGAGAACTTGGTCTTGGGGTGTCTTGAGCCAATACTAATCCCTTTAACAACCCCTACTGATTATATGTAGCTAACTCTAGACACTAGTTTCTTAATCTTTGTCATCTACTGATCTGATTTCAATAAAACAAACATCCATTTTTTAATTCACTGAGCTTCATCCTCCTCCTAACATTAATTCAGATACCTAATTAGCATTTCTTTAAAGTGATAATAGAAATAATAGTTGAATTATCAAGTATTAAACAGTAATGAAAAAAAAACTTACTGGTCTGACGTCACCACAGGAATTGGTAAATTGTCGGGCCAAGCCAAAATCAAGCATGAAACATTTCCTACATGTACTGGGAAAACGTCCCATTGCGAAGTTTGACTAGAAAAAAAATAAAGATGGAAAATACATATTCTTTTAATAGTCCCACCTGCATTTTATGCTACATGAATTCTTCTAGTCTATATAGGACATTCCAGATACAGTACTATAAGTTTATAGTTTTTATTAAGCATTAGTATATAGTATAATTTAGGGCTGGTTCTACCTTTCAAGGGAAAATTAAAGCTTTTCATAATGGAGTGTTCTTGTAAATACTATTAGTGACTTGAGAAAGAGCTGTTAATGTGTCTACCACCAGGAACACTAGCAAAAATAAATTTAAATGTTTGTATAGTTATATATAATAACAACCAAATTAAATTCAGAACTAGAATTCTTTGAAATTCTAGTTTAAGTTACTGCTTAAATGGCAACCCAACCTCCTAAATGAGGAAAGCTAGGGATGGGGTAAATACATATAACAAAAAAGAATTTTTATTACTTCTCAACCTTTTAGTTAAGTATAAGGGCTGGTCATGGTGGTGCACACCTTTAGCTCCAGTATGAACGGCAGAGGGCAGGCTGATCTCTGTGAGTTCAAGGTCAGACTGGTCAGCAAGTTCCACGTTAACACTGTCTTAATAAATAAACAAATAAAAGAATTTCCTATAAGTATCATAAAGCTGAATCTCACTAAAATTAAAAATACAATCCAGGGAAAACATTCCAAAATAGTCCTAATGAAAAAATGCTTTATGTTTTTTCTCTTTAAAAAAGAGAAATCAGTGTAGCCAGATATGATGGCATAGACTTTTAACTCCAGCATTCAGGAAAAGAAGACAAGACAATCAGTTTAAGGCCACCCTGAACTACACAGCAAGACCTGTTGTGCTACGTGAGACCCTGCCTTAAAACAAAACATAAAAGCCTCAAGCCTAAAACCTGTGTAATGTGTTGTGTCAAGTGACTTGAAATTTGGAAAGTTAGATATGCAAATAAAAGAGTTGCAATGGTAAAATTCAAGCTATTGTTTACTTTTTAAAAAGTATTTTATTTAGGGGCTTTCTGATGAAAGGGAAAGTCAGGTTTCTCCAATGATGACAGAGAAAGGCACAGAACAACACCATACTCTGTAATTTCAGCTGACTCCACAGTGCCCAGCTGTGAACCTTTATAAATTCAATTTCTCCGTGCAATAACTGACCTAAAACAAATCACTTAGTCATAGTGCTTTATTTAAATGTACTAGTAACAGAAAACCAGTTTCTAGTTTCACAGTGGTCCTAACTCTAGAAGAACCCACTTTGAAGAAATTTAGTTGCCATTTTCATGTAAGCTAATTTTAGAAATGATGTAATAACAGATGGCTATACTTTCAAATGCACCAATATCAATAAATATATAAATATGAGATATCAGAAATGGGTCATCTTATGAAAAATAAAATATCAGATAAAAAAAGAAAGCACATTTCAATAATGGAAACAATGACTTCTATGAAAAACAAAACAGAACAAAAAAAGGAAAAATAAATTTTATTTCCAAAGTAGTTCTTAGGAGATTAAGGTCTTTCATAGTTGAATATTCTAGTGAATACATTTGGTGACTTGAGAAAATGAACAACTGGTATCAGGAGACACACAATTCAAACTTATGACTTTTATATGGGGTTGAATAATTAGCAATGCTAAAGTATCTAAAAATTGACAGGCACAAACTTGCCTGTGAGGTGTTTGTGGGGGGCCAGAGCACAGCCTCAGGTGTTGTTCCTCAAGCAGGCTGGAGCATGATGGCCGGCAAGCCCTAGAGATTCTTCTATCTCACCTGTCCAGCCCTGGGATTATAGGTGTGTACCACCATACCCATTTTTCTTTTAACATAGGCTCCAGGGACCAAACGCAACACTCAAGTCTTCAAGTACTTTACTGACTGAGTCATCTTCCAGCCCCAAGCATAGAATTTTTTATTTAGCTGGCAAACAACATTTTATGGTATGAAAAAAGCTAATGAAAATAAGAAGAAATTTCCAATTACCACTTAAAAACAAAACTAAACTATACTAAAGGGTAAAATATTTTTGTTCTTAGGGCATTACAGAAATAGACTTTTTTGTATTTAATGACAACAAATACAAAAAAACCCTACATTTATCAAACATTCTTTCTCTCTTTGACATTAGACGTACCAAACAATAGCCTTCTGTGCTTAGAAAAGACAAAGCCCCTACCGGTTTGATGTCTCTGTGAAGGAATCCCACAGAATGGATGCTTTCAATAGACTCCAGAATCTGTTTCCCAAGCCGAAGAGTAGTGCTAATGGTGAATGTGCCCCGGGACTGGCTACGTCGAAGATCTGCTAGATTCCGACCCTATGGAATAGGATAATCACTTTAAAATACAGCCCTAATATTGTGATAAGACTCGAAACACCCACTATATTACCATACTATAAAATGCTGTGCCTGAAATAGTAAGGCTCTTCTAACTCAAAGAATTATATGTATGTATTCCTCTTTGTGTACATGACTGTGGGTGCCTTCAGAAACCAGAAGAGGACATCTGATCACCTAGAACTGGAGTTAAAGATGGCTGTGAGATGCTCAACAGGGGTGCTGCAATCTGAACTCCAGCCCTCTGGAAAAGTAGCAGGAGCTCTTAACCACTGAGTCAAGTCTCTTGAGGCCTAAGAATAAGCATGCTGTTAGTAATCATATATCTAAGTCATCATGTTTTTATTTACCCTTGCTATTCTAAAACATATAGACTTGAGTTTTTCTTTCTTTCCTTTTCTTTTCCTTCCTTCCTTTTCTTTTTTTCTCTGAGGTGGGGGGTCTCATGTACCCCACGCTAACCTCAAACTCACTGTGCAACCAAGGATGACAATGAACTGATCTTGCTTTCAACTACAATTTCTGAGATTACCAGTGTGCATCACCATGCCAAGTTTATGCGATGATGGGAAGAACTGAATCCAGAGCCAGAGCTTCATGCATGCTAGTCAAACTACCAAGCTACATCATTAGCCCCTTAGATGTGAGTATTTTAAAAAAATATGAAATATAGATATCTCTTCTAGTTCCATTTATATTACTATGATAAACACCTTAACAGAAAGCAATGTAAGGGAAGAAATGATTTATATGGCTTACAATTTCAAGTTACAGTCCATCATTTTTGGGGAAAGTCAAGACAACAACTCAAGCAGTTAAGTCACATTTCATCAAGTCAAGAGCAAAAATAAATACATTTTTGCTTGTTTGCCCTCAGCTAGCATTCTTCTCTTTTCTAGTGTTCAGAAGCAAAAGTCTGGATCTTCCTACATCAGCTAAAAATCAAGGCATTCCCCCATAGCTGTACCTACCAGCTAACCAGATCTGGACAATTCCTCATTGAGTCCCCTTCCCAGGCAGTTCGAGGTTGTGTCGAGTTAAAACCAACCAGCACAAATATCCACAGCAGCATTCCTCATTACTAGCCAACACCCCTCCCCACAAGTTACTTAGTTTTCCTAAACCAGTTTTTTTTTAAATAAAATAGCTGATAATAATTCATATAATTTTATGAAGACTAAATAAAATCCATATGAAGTTTCTGGAATGCTGTCTTGTACTCCACAAATCCTAAGGACTGTTATTATTAGGAAATCTTATAGGAAACAGAAGACTGTAAGGGCCAACAAAAGTTTAAACAGCTAGGTGATGGTGGATACCTAGCACAAGTCAGCTAAAACATGAACTATACATCCGGGGAGGTAGCTGGTACAGGGTAATTGAGCAACACTGAGTAAGTAGTGATGTAACTCTTATATAACCATTTCTGGCAAAATGCCACCTTTTTGTCTGATTTTTTTTCTATCAATATGACCTTGAGTTTAGAGGCAAGTGTCCTTGCCATAGCCTTTGCCTGTGCAACCTGTGTGCTATGCCCCTTTCCTGTCAGCATCGGCCTGCTTGTTAGTCTGTGTGCTAGTGAATAATGCATGTTATACATGCTTAAAACTTCTCAGATTCTTTCAACTTCCTAGCCTCCTTCCGACCCTCCCTTGTCATTGGCATCACAGCTCAGGCCTCACAAATGAGATGCACCAAACATTCACAAACCCTATCTTGAAAATACAAACAACAAACAAAACTACATCTCAGATAATACCAAGCTTTAATTTAAAGCAACCACTACTTTCATAAGAACTCAAATGGAATCAATTAACTTGATTAATGACATCAGTAATTACTTAAATGTCATAAAATGTAATTTTAATGTATCAACTGGTGTTTGGGGTACAATGTCTCATGTCTATAATTCTAGTAGTTTTTGTTACTGTTGTTATTATTTTGAGACAAGCCTCATGTAGCCCAGGCTAAAATGGATCTTGTTATGTAGCAGAGGGCTAACTTTAAATTCTTTTGTTCTTTTTGTTTATTTGTTTGAGACAGGGTCTATGTAGCCCTTGTCTGTCCTGAACTTGCCATATTGACTTTGACCCTCCTGCTTCTACTTCTTGAGTTTGAGAACTGCAGGCATCCACCATCACACAGA
The DNA here is from genome assembly GCA_001685075.1 of Bramus lutescens. NCBI lineage: Eukaryota > Metazoa > Chordata > Mammalia > Rodentia > Cricetidae > Bramus > Bramus lutescens. The sequence continues at coordinate 45,900 of LOEQ01010729.1, read as the reverse complement.
GCTAATCTCAACATTAGGGAGACAGAAGAAGTTAAGGCCAGCCTGTACTATTAAGTGAGCTCCATGACAGCTGGGACTACAGAATGAGATCCCAATTTATAACAACAACAACAACACACATACACCAGGAAAGAACAACACAAAAAAAGATGTAACAAAATCCAGGAAGAGAAATACAAGGCTGACACAAGAATAGTGTGTAGGAGGTGTAAGGGGGAATATTTTCATATAGTAATACTCAAGAAATTGTTGAGAGCTTATTTCTCCCAAATAATTCTACAAAGTTAACAAGATCAAACTCCATGCTGTTTTCTGAGTGACGAAAGTGTGTAAGGCCAGGAATGGCGACATACACCTGTAGCTCTGGTACCCCAGAGACACAGATTATTGCCAAAATTGAGGCTAACTTAGGCTACAGGCTACAGAGGGACTTCTAGGCCACATAGGACTACATAGCAAAATCCTGTCACACACATAAAATTAAAAAAAAGAAATAAAGAAAAGAGAGAGGCAGACAGAGATGGATGTTGGGGAGGAAGAGGATGAGATCTAAAGAAGGGGAAAGGGAAAGAGATTGGGTAGCATACCTAAATGGAGAAAGACAGTGAACTCCCAGGCATAGCAGCTAATAATGATAAGCCCAAATGTGCTTGCTCAAACCTGTCATCTCAGCACTTGAGAGATGAAGATTAGGATATCAAGGCAATTCTAAGATAACTAAGTGCAGGACCAGCCTAGCTACATGTAATCCTGTCTTAAAAACCAAAAACCCACAAAAAAATAAAACAAGCAAAAATAAATATAAAAACAGAAAAAGTAACTATTACATCATTGCCAATTTATTTTCATAGATAATATGCCTTCTCAAACACAATTCTCTCCCATTCCTAACATATTAGATTATTTTCATGTCAATTCCCATGCTATCATTTTCATTTATATATTAAAAAGTACATATGACAAAGAAATAAAAATACAGACAGAAGTAATCAGAATGTCTACTATTATAAATTTGACATAGAAACAACATCAATATGAACCACAATGTACTTTCTCTTTTAAAATTGGACTTTTTTTTTTTTTTTTTGCTTTTCAAGATAGGGTTTCTCTGTGTAGCCCTGGATGTCCTGGAACTTACATTGTAGACCAGGCTGGTCTTCAACTCAAAGATCAACCTGCCTCCCAAGTGCTGGAATTAGATGTGTGAACCACCACACCCTACTAAAATTGGATTTTTAAAAAAGACTTATTTATTTCTTATGTATACAACATTCTGCCTCCATGTATGCCCACATGCCAGAAGAGGGCGCCAGACCTCATTACAGATGG